>JAAAKO020000007.1:0-93181 GCA_010015015.2 Bolitophila cinerea | reverse complement strand
TCACAATTAATAAGATTGAGTTTGAAAATATCTGCACGTGGCTCCCAACTCATGCCCAGCACTCCGGTCTCATCCTTGCTCTTTGCGCTCACGATTAAGATAACCGTTCTTGTTTATATCGACTTAGCGGAGATTATATATACCTCATTTTTGTATATATACCATTCACAAAAACAATGGCAAGAAGACAAAATATATGATAGGCTCGCTAGCGCAACTCAGAATAGAGCGCACTCAATATAATGACAAATTAAATTTACAGTACCGCTATATATATATACGTTTAGAATTATCCGTAACGTCTTGTGAATTTCTTGACTATACATGAAGTCATTATATGTTATCTATTCTGCATGGCTAACACACACGCGAATCCGATAAAAAACAGTGTGCATCAATGAATGCATCTTATAATATCCAATGCCCAGACATGTAAGCTGTATGTATATGTATTTTCTTCATCTAAGATGTAACTGTACACGCACGCCTTGAGAGACTGCATTATTATAAATAATTTCAATAATTCGACAATATTATTGTGGATGTATGTGTAAGCATTGTACGTCTATACGTCTGATATCTATAATTATATGTCATTCGTTCTAGGTTTCCGGATTCGAGCGAAACGCAATATTTTGAAGTGATTTTAGCCGAGCGCACGAATCAACAACAACCGCGCCGCCGCCGCTGCTTCGTTGCACTACACCGCTTAAGATTCATCGAGTCACAATACATACACAGAATAAAGGTGTAATGAAAGGCCGATGTACGATATGCGAACGTTGATCTATGGGTTGCATACATTAATAGCCGTTGGTATTTCGCGTGTGTGCAAGAATATGCACTCATACTCTTACAGACATGCATGCACATTACATACACACATATATAACCACAAAAGGAATGCTTGCGCTTGCAGACCAATTTTGTTATTTCTAAAAAAGTCTGTATATAGTATATATCAGTCTGCATATGTGTGTGTGTCTGTGTGTACCTATAATTGCACGCTAATAAAGACGTAACTACCGAGTACGAGTCCATTGCAGACACAATGCAATTTAATGCAGTATAGCATAAGTAATGATTGCTTTCAAAAGCAACTATATAAATATGTATATGTATATATAGATATATATTCTACATATTATATATCTGTAATTACATTCGAATTCATTTTCGCGGTTTTTTTGTTATGGTTCGATGAAGTTCAATTTAATGAAAGGATGAGATTTTAAAGCAAGCATTGAGAACTAGTTTATGTATCTTCTTAAACATGTTTGTATGTTGTAAAAGTAAATATAACCATTAGGGATACGAATTTAAAATAAAATTGACCAGTAAAATAGATTCAATCAATCTAATCAAATCTGCCAGTAAAATCGATTTGAATTCTGCAGTCAAATCAACTTGACGAAATCTATATCTTACTTTTATATCTTCCAATCAAACTTACAGTCAATAAAAAACTGAGAATTCTATATTGGATTCAAGCTTTTTGTGCTGCCTCTCCAATGCCTCATAGTTTCACATCCATACAAGAAACCTCTTTTTCTGTTTTATTGTTCTCAAGTCTATGCTACTACAAGAACCAACTTACAATTGCACCATAATATATAAATAATTTATTTTCTTTCACATCATCTTGCAACCGCGGAACTGCAACTCTTTATTTTAATTAAATCCAATCAATGAGGGTGCCCATAAAATCTAATGCAATTAATTAGAGCATAAATCGATTAATTACGTTCGATTCAATTTATTATTTCATTTTCCCTCTATATATGTGAAACAAAACACATACTACATATGTGTGTTTGTGATAGTTAGTTTATGAGTTGCGGTGGCAAAGACGCGAGCAATATTTAGTTGTTTTTTGTAAGGTATCTCTATATAAGCGTTGAAGAGTTTTAAAGTTGTACGGCGGGAGGTTTAGATCGAAAATGTAATTAAGTTGTATATGGCGTTCCGGTGTAAGTATATATATAGAGAGAGAGGGGAAAAGGAAACACCCAGGATGCGCACACCCGTCTTGCTCTTGTCGATTAAATTCCAATTCAGTGCGGTAATGCAGCATCATTATGCCCTGCTGTGTTCGTCGTCGATTACCGCAATAAATCATTATTAATTAACGCAGCGCTCGCACATTGTGTGTGTGTGTGTGTGTGTACTTGGAAATGTGCGCTTAATACATACTTCGATCGCGCATGCTCGATCAGCGGCAAATCGCAGAAATTCTCTTTATTGCCCATTAATTCAATCAATACACGCAGCATCATTTCTTCTTCTATTATTATGTTGTTACACGTTATCCGGACCGCGCAGGCAGCGCACGTGCGTTCGGAAACAATAAAGGAATCGACCGCAAGCATGGTTTATTATATTGCACATTAATGAGAATCCATATGTCTTGGAAATGGTGGAAATACCGCATTAATTCTTTGCTAGTTTTTGTTCCGAGTATCGACGATCGAAATTTATAACAATTATGTTAAAATAAATAATCAAATTGAAAATGCAACCCTTTTTAGAATATTTAAATTAAAACGCAAGGAAAAACACGTTCTGCAGTTCGTCGCTTCATGTCTTTCGTTTTTGGTCACACACGTTTTTGCTGTCGTTTGTTTCTAAATTCTTTGCATGCTACATAAAAATCAAACAAGCAAAGATCCTAACTACATAAAAACCAAGGCGGAAACGTAAACATTCCACCTCATCCTGATGATGTCCAAAGACTGGCGACGAGTGAACAAATTATTGTCATTATACGGCGGGCACCTCAAGATGCGTATCGCATTCTTCTATAGCATTCATATATAATATAATAAAATAATTTATTCATATTCGCTCAACAGCAGCGCAGAAGAAACATCCGTTAAACAAAGCATTTTCGCGCACGGTGCCATACATGATATGCAATTAAAATCCACTTAAGATTCTCGGGTGTTTCTCACTTCTTGTTCTTATATATTAATTGCCGTTAAATTATGTCCGAAAATGTAAATGTGTTGGAACATGTTATCTTATTCCGAAATAATGTTTTCAGATGCGATACAATAAAATGCGAAAACAAATTACCAACAAAAAGGAATTTACCAAAAAAAAACTTGGCTTCACTTTTTGATGGATATTTGGAAATACATCCACTGTACTGAGGACTCCCAGTGAGAATACTGCAAAATATTCAGCGACTGGCGTGGCTAATGAATTGTACAATGTGCATAGCTGGGAAATTAATTACATCGACCGCACGAGCGCCGTGCATAGCACCGCGCAGAGGTTAAGAGTCGTCGGCTGAACTTATCCGCGATTTAACACCTTGTGTTTAAAATCTTATGCTCGTAAATGCGCTCGCAATTTTCCCATGCACAACGAAGCGCTGCACATTTAAGTGTCTCTAAGTTTATATTATATATAAATATATAGGCGAATATTGTGAGTGTAACATATATGTGTGGATTGGAGCAGATTAGCTTGGATGCACATTGCACATAAACAAACATTACATAGTAAGTAAATACAATGCAGAATATGCGCTCTGGCTGTGACGTGCGACGATCAAGTTGTCAGGCTTAATTTTCACAATGTGCTACAGTGCACGTTCTAGCATATTATTTTATTTCCGGGAGGATCAGATGTCATGCGTTCGTTATTTCCCATGCACGTATTCTCAATGACTATAATCTTTAACGCCAGCTAAAGAATTCCATGTATAAATTTTAAAACCCTATATAAATATAACTAAACATAACGATTAAATTTTAAAACCTTTTCGCTTTTTTTTCAGACATCGATGAATGCGAGGATCCCCAGGTTGCCGCCCGTTGTGTCGCCAATGCTGAGTGTTGCAATCTACCTGCACATTTTGTGTGCAAATGCAATCAGGGTTTTGAGGGCGACGGCGAGGAGCTGTGTACAGACATCAATGAGTGTGCTCAGCCCGGTGCATGTGGTAAAAATGCCGACTGCCTGAACCTACCCGGAAACTATACGTGTGAATGTCAGGACGGATTTCAAGGAATCCCTTACGATGGTGTAAGTATATACAATAATAATTATATATATTTTTCAGTAAAAACTAAAAATATTGAAAATATAAAATAGTGCATTGACATCGACGAATGCTTGAAACCGGACGCTTGTGGACCGGGTGCGATCTGTGCGAATCTCGAGGGCGGTTATCGCTGCGACTGTCCCTTAGGATTTGATGGAGACGCCCGCTCACCGAGTGGCTGTGTCGATCAGGATGAGTGTGCCCGATCGCCGTGCGGTCGTGACGCACTTTGTTCGAACACCGACGGAAGTTTTAAGTGTATCTGTCCCCAGGGACGTATCGGTGATCCGATGGACGCCTGCAATGACATAAACGAATGCGCTGAAAATCCATGTGGCGAGAATGCCATATGTACCGATACAATTGGAAGTTTTAGCTGTGCTTGCAAGCCTGACTTCACCGGAAATCCGTTTAAAGGATGTACGGACATCGATGAATGCAAATCTCTTAAGAATCCATGTGCATCGAACGCAATTTGCGAAAACACTTCACCAGGCTACAATTGCCGGTGTCCTCAAGGATTTGATGCGAAACCAGACCCGAAAATTGCTTGCGAACAGGTTGACGTTAACATTTTGTGCTTGAGTAATTTCGATTGCACCAACAATGCGGAGTGTATCGATGGACAGTGTTTCTGTCAGGATGGTTTTGAACCTCAGGGTTCAGTATGCGTGGATCTGGACGAATGTCGTACGGAAGCGAACGTGTGCGGAGACCATTCGGACTGTGTTAATACTCCCGGTTCATATCGTTGCGAATGCCATGGTGGATTTGTTGGCTCGCCACCGCGTATTGCCTGCAAGGCTCCATGTGAGGACGTAAAGTGTGGATCGCATGCTTTCTGCAAGCCTGATGGAACCGAAGCATACTGTATATGTGAAGATGGGTGGACATACAATCCGAGTGACATTTCTGCTGGATGCATTGACATCGACGAATGTGACTCTGTTCACGGACCCTCTGGCCGTTGTGGTCACAATGCCATTTGTTCAAATACACCCGGTGGATACTCATGTCAGTGTCCACAAGGATTCACGGGTAACGCAGCAGTTCAGTGTACTGACGTTGATGAGTGTGCTAAAGAGAACCGTTGCGGTCATGGAGCAATTTGTAAGAATATGGCTGGCAATTTCGAGTGTGAGTGCCCGGAAGGAACGATTCCAGATCCAGATCCAAGTGTTCGTTGCATTGCGGTTGTTACTTGTATTGGCGATGCTGACTGTCCAGGAAATGCTGTGTGTGATTCTCATCAAAGGTGCCTTTGCCCTGAACCAAACATTGGTAACGATTGTAGACGTAAGTACCATCTCGATATCCTTTACAAAATCTATATACCTAAATAATATTAAAATACGATAATCTTAGATCCATGTGAAACAACTGCTTGTGGACCAAATGCTCATTGTATGCTTGTAAACAAACAGGCTCAATGCCTTTGTGCTGAAGGATTCACTGCAACTACCGGTAACCTGGGCGGATGTACAGACATCAATGAATGTGCCGGTAATCCATGCCCGTCCGGTGCTGTATGCTCAAATACTCCTGGCAGTTACTCATGCCAATGTCCCGGTGGAAGTGCTGGCAATCCTTACAAGGAAGGATGTGACAAAGCAAATGACCATCAGCCTAGTTGTAGCGAAGAACATCCGTGTCCGCTTGGCGAGAACTGTGTATCCGATGGTTTCAGTGGAACTAGCGTATGCATTTGCCGACAAGGATATGCTCGTGATGAACTATCTGGTCTGTGTGTTGATCTTGATGAGTGTACCACAAATCGTGACAAACCCGCGTGTGGAGTAAATTCTCTTTGTAAGAACCTGCCTGGCAGCTACGAGTGTCAGTGTCCACCTGGATTCTATGGAAACCCGTATGCACTTTGTGAAGAATGCAACAGTCTGGAATGTCAATGCCAGCCGCCATATAAGTTTGTGGGTGGTAATTGTATTCTGGCCGGTTGCTCGGACGGTGGTAAATGTCCGTCGGGAGCAGAGTGTATTTCGATTGCTGGTGGAGTGAGCTACTGTGCCTGTCCCAAAGGTTTCCGAACGCAGACCGATGGAGCTTGCGTAGATGTCGACGAATGCGCTGAGGGTAACCAAGTATGTGGTTTCGGTGCTGATTGCCAAAATAAAGAAGGTGGTTACGATTGCGTCTGCCCACCTGGTTACGGAGGTGATCCGTACAATGGTCTTTGCGCACCACCACAACGCCGTTGTGCCGCTGATAAGGAATGCGGTGCTAACGAGAAATGTGTCCAGCCCGGTGAATGCGTATGCCCACCACCGTTCTTTTTGGATACAAGCGATGAAAACAAATGCAAAAGTCCATGTGAACGATTCCCGTGCGGAATTAATGCCAAGTGTACCCCAAGTGATCCACCACAATGTATGTGTGAAGTTGGCTACAAGGGTGATCCTCTGCAGGGTTGCATTGATACCAATGAATGTGCAAATGCTCCGTGTGCATATGGAGCACAGTGCGTCAATTCTAAAGGTGGTTACAAGTGTGTATGCCCGAAGGGTCAGACAGGAGACGCATACAAAGGAGGCTGTATTTTGGAAGAAGGAGCACAGCGTAGCCAGTGCAAGGATAACGACGATTGTGCAGATACATTGGCTTGTGTACAAGGAACCTGTGTCAGCCCATGTGCTAGCCTGGTGTGCGGTCAGAATGCCTACTGTGAGCCAGAAAATCATGCTGCCTGGTGTAGGTGTCGCATCGGCTTTTTAGAGAACTCAGTTGGAGAGTGTGTTTCACGTAGGTTTCATTATTTTATATAATTTAAAACTAGTTAACTATTTTACGGAATTTTACAGAATGCTCCAACTATTTCTGTGGACAAGATGCCCAGTGTATTGTAACCCGTGATGGACCAACATGTAAATGTCCAGCGGGTTTGCTTGGAAATCCATTCCCAGGCGGAGCCTGTGTTATTGACCAGTGTTCCTCTACACGACCTTGTGAAGAAACTCAGGTCTGCATCAGTGGACGTTGTAAGCACCGTTGCGAGACTGTCGTCTGTGGCATCGGAGCCAAATGTGATGCTTCCAATGGAAAGTGTATCTGTGAACCGAACTTTATTGGAAACCCAGATCTGCTGTGCATGCCTCGTAAGTTAAACCAAATCATGTTCGATAAACTTCAAGTATAAACATATTTTTTCTGTACCACAGCCATTTCAACACCTACTTGCAATCCGGGATGCGGTGAAAATGCTCATTGTAAATATGGATACGTATCAAACGAATGCTCCTGCAATCCAGGAACCGTAGGAAATCCGTACGAAGTGTGTGGTGCCCAGAAGAAGAACTCATGCACGAAAACCGCTTGCGGTATTGGTGCCCAATGTAATGAAGGGTCAAGTTCTGTGGAATGCATCTGTCCAATGGGTTATACTGGTAATCCGTTTGTACAGTGTCATGATATTGACGAGTGCTCTACGAATGCCTGTGGTAATAATGCCATCTGTATCAATACACCCGGTAGCTATGACTGCAAGTGTCAGCCTGGTTTTGCCGGCAATCCATTTGTACGATGCTCACCACTACAAAAGGATGCTTGTGATGATCCACAGCGATGTCAGTGCGATTCCAACACAGTGTGTCCATCTGGCTTTGTTTGTGAAGATGGAAAATGTCGCGACTTATGCAACCAAATCAAGTGTGGTCCGCGGGCTGCCTGTGAGTCAGGAAAATGTGTATGTCCTCTTGGATACACAGGAAATGCTGATGATGCACAAGGATGTTTGATTCCCGGACAATGCACTGTCGACTATGACTGTAAAAGTTCCGAGATCTGCTTCCAAATCGGAAAAGAGCTGCGAAAGTGTGTCGATGGCTGTAGTAAGTTCCAGTGCGGACCAAATGCTCTGTGCATAACCAGTAATCATCGTTCATCTTGTATCTGTGCTGATGGATACAATGGAAATCCCTCAGACTTTACAATGGGATGTCGACAAGAAAACCGTGACGTTATGCCTGAGGTATGTCAATCTAACACTGATTGTGAACAAGGTTTCATCTGTAGCCATGACAGTAATGGACATCGAGCTTGTGTTAATCCGTGTGATAGTGTCGCTTGTAGTACTAACGAACAGTGTCAATTGGACGCCACCAATAACCCGGTGTGCCATTGCAAGGATAACTATGTGTGGAATCCAGTTTCATCAACATGTGAAAAACCATCGATTCCCGATTGTACTTCTGATGCTGAATGTCATTCAGTGGCTTCATGTCGACCAGACGTACTGGGAATTCTGAAATGCTCACCAATTTGCTCTGAATTCCAATGTCCCGCCAATTCTGCTTGTGTGGCCAATAACCATCAGGGTAGCTGCAAGTGTTTATCTGGATTTATTGGTAATCCAAAAGATCGAAACGGTTGTCGACCAGAACAACAAAACCAATGCCAGACAAGTGCTGAATGTTCAGAGTCTGAGGCATGCATTAAAGATGCTGACCGTGGTGTTCTAATGTGTCGTCCAGCTTGTGACAATGTCCGATGTGGTCCACAAGCTGTGTGCATCACAAACAATCATGTTGCACAGTGCCAGTGTCCACCAGGACCATACGATGGTGATCCATACGAGATGACGATTGGCTGCAAAACCGTTCCATGTGTTTACAACATTGACTGCCCGAAGACCCAACTATGTAATCGTCTAACGCACACATGCTATGACGTTTGTGACGAGGAGTCTTGTGGCGAGAATGCCATTTGTATTGCTGAAAATCATAGTCCTGTATGTCAGTGTCCAGCCGGATTTAAGGGTGATCCAATTCCGGACTTTGGTTGCATTGCCACCTCAACGTGTGAAGGCTGTTCTGCAACGGCCATCTGTGAGGTTGGACCTAATGGTGCTGTGTGCAAGTGTCCACACGGACTTACTGGATACCCACAGACAACTGGATGTTATCCGATTGGAACTTGTCCAAACGGAGATAGTGATTGCCCCAATACAGCTGCCTGTATTAATGGCAAGTGTGCTGATAAATGTGACAATGCCTGTGGTCCGAATATGGTCTGTAAATTCGAGCACACCAATGCCGTTTGTGTATGTCCTTACAAGTTCCGATTCGTATCAAACGAGGCTCGTGATGGATGTATCCGTGATACGTCAGCATGTTCATTGGACGCTGAATGTGACGGAGGCATTTGTCATAAGGGCCAGTGTTCGGTTGCATGCCGTAACGAGAACGACTGTGCCGAAAACGAAAGATGTATTAACAGCATATGTTTGGTCAAGTGTACCAGTCACAGTCAGTGTCCAGTTAGTCAAGCCTGTACGCTCGGCACATGTTCTCTGGGATGCCGTAGCAACAAGGACTGTTCATCAAGTGAGGTATGCTACAATAACAAATGCCAGAATCCTTGTGAGACTGCCGGCGTATGTGGTCCAAATGCTCTCTGCAAATTTGAAAACCACATTACAGCCTGTGATTGCCCAGCTGGTTTCGAAGGAAATCCAACTCCTGAACAAGGCTGTGTTCGTATTCCAGCCACATGTACTGCCACCAACCAGTGTCCATCTGGACATATGTGTATTGGAAACCAATGTAACGTACCCTGCACAGAGACCAGTGCATGCGCTGTTGGAGAACGCTGCTCAAATAACATGTGTGCTAAGGTGTGCTACACCAACAACAACTGCCTTCCTGGAGAGATTTGTACAGATGCTGGCACCTGCCAACCAGGCTGTGCTTCGGACGTAGACTGTCCAGCCACACAGATTTGCTTTAATGGAAAATGTAAGTGTGGTACTGGCTTTATTGGAACACCGTTTGGATGTGCTGACATCGATGAGTGTACCGAGGGTCCTTGTCACCCGACTGCCAGTTGCGAAAACGTACCCGGATCTTTCAAATGTGTATGTCCAACACAAACTGTTGGTGATGCCTACTCTGAACCTGGATGTGTGTCACCAAATCAATGTCAGCGCAACGAAGACTGTTCAAATGCGTTGGCCTGTACCCAGGGTAAATGTACGGAACCTTGTGCCAGCACCCAGTGCGGACGCAATGCATTGTGCGAATCTAGTGATCACAATGCACTATGTCATTGCCCAGCCGGACATCTTGGTGATGCCACAGATCTGACCATCGGTTGTTTCAAAGTCGAGTGTATGAACGATCAAGATTGTGCCGATAACAAACACTGCCGGCCGGATACGTACAAATGTTTAGGTAAGTTTTATTTTAATTTAAAATATTAATATATTTTAAATATTTTATTCTTCCTTTTTATAGATCCTTGTGACAGTATCAGCTGCGGCAAGGGTACGTGTCGCATTGAACATCACCAGGCCATATGCTCTTGTTTCGAAGGCTATGCACTCGTGAATGGTATCTGTCAAGATATCGACGAATGCTCTGCTGCAGACCACCCACCATGTCACAGTACCGCCATCTGTGAAAATGTACCCGGTAATTTTGTGTGTGCCTGTCCTGAAGGACTAATTGGTGATCCTGTGCAGACTGGTTGTCGCAGTCCAGGCGAGTGTTTTACAGACTCAGACTGCCCGACCACGGCTGCTTGTAAGAATACTCGATGCTCTGACCCTTGTGATGAGCCAACATCATGCGGTTTAAATGCTCAGTGTACTACTCAGGCACACACAACAACGTGTAAGTGTCCAGTGAACACACGCGGTGATCCACAACGAGAATGCGTGATCATTGAGTGTTCCGATAACAATGATTGTCTCAGTACTAAATCTTGCGTGGACTCAAAGTGTATCGATCCATGTTCTTTGTCAAATTCGTGTGGCCAGAGTGCTGATTGTTTTGTAGAGAACCATATCGGAGTTTGCTCCTGTCAACCAGGCACAACTGGTAATCCATTACTAGGCTGTGTTGCCGTTCAATACTGTAGTACTGACAATCAATGCCAAGCTGGAACCATTTGCAATGGAGGAGTCTGCTGTGCTTTGTGTACATCAAATCGTGAATGCATTGGTGATCAACTATGTCTACAAGGCGTATGCCAGCCAACGTGTCATACGAACTCTACTTGTCCGGACTTCCAGTACTGCCTGAATAACATCTGTACTCAAGAGATTCGATGTCGTACAGATGATGACTGTGATATCGATGAGAACTGTGCCCAGGATGCGTACGGACGTAGTGAATGCAAGAATTCCTGTGACGGACGCACTTTGTGCGGACGTAATGCTGAGTGCAATGCCCGTGAACATAATGCTGTGTGCTCTTGCAAGCAAGGATTCACCGGAGACCCAAAGAATGGATGTCGGCGGATCGAATGTGAATCGGATGAAGATTGCTCTAATGACAAACTTTGTGATGGTAACATGTGCAAAATCGCCTGTCTTATGGGAGAGATTTGTGGTGAAAACGCTTTGTGCTCAGCTGAGAATCACAAACAAGTCTGTTTCTGTCAACCTGGCTTCACTGGTGATCCACGAGTACGATGTGATGCGGTCGACTACTGCCGTGACGCACCCTGTGGACCTGGTGCACAGTGTAAGAATAGCAAGGGCTCGTTCCAGTGTACCTGTGCTCGTGGTCTTGTCGGCGATGCCTATAACGAGGGATGTCGTCCGGCTGTTGAGTGCCAGCGCAATGAAGACTGTCCACCGAGTGCGGCATGTGTCGATGTAAACGGGGAACCTAAGTGCAAAGATGTATGTGAGGATTCGCTTTGTGGGCCAAATGCTATATGCGTTCCTGTAAATCATGCTGGTAACTGTCAATGCCGTGATGGATATGGTGGAGATGCACTAAACATCGGCATAGGTTGTCGCCCACTTCCTGTAGCGTGTTCTCAGTCTTCAGACTGTCCACTTGATTCATACTGTTATGGACACATCTGCAAACGTAAGTTTACTTTAAAACGACTTTTCGGTTATCAATTTGATTATTGTTTTATGTATATACACAGCAACATGTAATTCTGATCTGGAATGTGCCTTGAACGAGGTATGTGAGAATAGTCAGTGCACGAATCCTTGTGATCAGCCCAAATCGTGTGGAATGAATGCCGAGTGCATTTGCAATAACCATTACAAACAGTGTTCTTGTGCGCCTGGATTCACTGGCAATTCTGCCGTTGAGTGTGTTCGAAGTAAGCGATCCATTCCATAAAACTATGGGATATTTAATAATAATTCTATTCCTACTAGTTCCTGTATCATGCGCTACAAATGTTGACTGTTCCGAGGGTAATACGTGCCGTGACTCTATGTGCCTGCCACACTGTGTGGCCGACCAAGACTGTGCTCTTAACGAAAAATGTCTTGCCGAAAACTGCCTGCGTAAGCTCTTAATCACAATAATAAAATATTTTCAATCAATTATCAAATATTTTAAAAATTGCAGTAACTTGCCGTGTGGACAACGACTGCTTCCTGGGACACATTTGTCTAAACAATCGATGCATCTTTGCCTGTCACACAGACGACGATTGCAGTGCCAGTGAATCGTGTCGCAATAATACCTGCACAAATCCATGTGTCGAGAATCCATGTGGTCCAAATGCCGTTTGCAGTATATCCAATCATCGTGCCACCTGCTCTTGTGAGTCTGGTATGGTAGCTAGTCCTACCGCAACAATTGGATGTGTTCGAACACCGGCGTTACCATGTACTGAGAATCGTGGTTGCCCACAAGGAGCCGCCTGTTTTGAGGAACTCTGCCGACCGATTTGTGCCAGTGATGCAAGTTGTCTTAGCAATGAACGATGCGAGCGTGGATCTTGTAAGCCACTCTGTCGAAGAGATGCAGACTGTCGCAATGGAGAACTCTGCCAAGGACTAACATGTGTGGCTGGATGTCGCTCAGACGCTGGTTGCGCAAATCATTTATCTTGTATTAACCAGCAATGTGTTGATCCTTGTCAGGAGGCCACTGCATGTGGAACAAATGCTCTGTGTCGTGTACATAATCATAACAAGGAATGCTCTTGCCCTGATCCACTAATCGGTGATGCCAATCTGGGTTGCAAGCATGCATCCACATTGTGCTCACAGCACGATGATTGCCCCGCCCAGCATTCATGTTATGGAAATGTGTGTCAGGCAACTTGTAGGAGTGATCAGAACTGTTTGTCCGATGAGCGTTGTGTTCGAGGAACATGTCGGGCCATCTGTAATAGTGACGCTGCGTGTGGACAGACACAAATTTGTGAGAATCGATTGTGTCAAATTGGATGTCGCAGTGACGTAATCTGTCCTAGCGATCAGGCTTGCATTAATAATCAGTGCACGAATCCATGCACAGCGACTGGACAATGTGGAACATGTGCCGAGTGTTCGGTAGTTAATCACGGTGTTCAGTGCAGCTGTCCCAATGGATTCCTTGGTAACGCTCTGTCAGGATGCACGCAACCTTTGCAGCGTTGCAACTCGTACTGTCAATGCGATGAATCCGGAGTATTCTGTGCAGAATCCTGCGAGACCGATAGCCAATGCTCGTGTGGTCAAACTTGTGCCACCGGTAAATGCCGAACGAAGTGTAATCCTGGAGCCTGCCCAGCAGGTCAACTCTGTCAGAACGGTGCTTGTGTAGCTGGATGTCGTACGAACTTAGACTGTTCTAGTGACCGATCATGTTTGAATGGACAGTGCTTAGATCCGTGCCAGAAAGACGGAGCATGTGGTGAGCGAGCTCTTTGCAAGGTATCTGATCACCGTGTGATTTGCTTGTGTCCAGATGGATTCCAAGGAGAGCCCACCAAGAGTTGTGTCTCATACGAATGCCAAACTAATGATGACTGTGAGACAGATAAACTCTGCGATGAGGGAACGTGCCGAAATCCATGCCTACAGGCAGGAGCTTGTGGCATCAATGCTCAGTGCCGAGTGACTAACCGTCATGCACAGTGCTCTTGTCCACCAGGTCACTTCGGTAATCCAGTTATTGAATGTCAAACCCAGACGCCTGGTACGTGTGCCCGCAATCCGTGTGGAGATAATGCTAGGTGTCGAGAAGTAGCTGGAGGTTTTGAATGTAGCTGTGCTCCTGGATGCGTTGGAGACCCACGCAAAGGATGCGTGTGCGGTGGTCATCTTGTAAACGTTTGCGCTGAACAGCCTTGTGGTCACAATGCCGCTTGCCGTGTACTTAATCATGATGAGCCCGAGTGCTACTGTCCTCCCGAGTTCCCAGATGGAGATCCGTACAGTGAATGTAAGTTTATAATGAAAGTTAATAAACTTTTTTTTATGATTATACTAAATTCAATATATAAATTGATACAGGTCTTCAGCCAAGAAGCAATGTGGATTGCCGTGTTACCGGATGCCCGGTTGGTGAGTGCCTGCGCCAAGGAACACAGTTCGTATGCAGACAAGGTAGGAGTTTATCTATATTACTTGATACTTACCAAACCATTTATTGCAATTTAATAGATTTACGATTATTTATGCCAGACATTATTGAGATAGAAAAAACCAAAGATTCGTATTTAATTAATGTTTTAATCGTTTTTTTGTTTATCACACACAAACTAATTGAAAGCACGTAATTTTTTTTATTATTATTATATTTTTTTAAATATGTGTGTAACCGAGTCACTCACAAAAACGTATAATAATTAAACATAACACAAGGCCAGAAGTCAATAAGGAAACTTGGGTTCTCAGATGGTTTGCTGGGCATGATCTTATATAGATTAGCCTGACGTTCCACCAATGAACACAATCGCCTTTTTGCAATGGTCTCAGGAAATTAATATTATTTTTTTTGTTATTGTTGTCGTTAGTTTTTTTTGTTAATCCCAAATAATAATAACTTTAATCATATAATTTATTGCAAATAGAGAGTGAACAAATTATACACACACACAAACACATAGAATTATTATATAGAATGAATTGCATTTGTATGAAGTGTTTTAGGGTCATAAGCCCCAAAATACCTTGAGGCACATCATTTAGTGTACATACATGTATTTTCCGAATTCAATCGGCAACACCAAATATTAGACTTTTTTTGCACATCGTCTTCAGTATTAAATATTTATATATAGTGTACAAAATCAACACAATTACGTATTTTTTATCTGCATTTAAGTGTATCTTTTTAATTGCACAATTATTATTATCGCATAAATATACAATTTGAAGGAAACGGAAAGAATCATATAAATATACATATATCTATACCAAAAAAATATTTATATTATAATATACGTGCCGGAATAAGTGCTGTCGCTATCGCGGTTTCCCAATCTGTGCCTGTTCATCCTGTTTTTGCTCCCGCCTTCTCAAAAATTGCAATTCTTTATAAACAAAACAAAAATTAAATCGTCTACGATAAGATTCTAAATTTGTCAATCATAAACGCAAACGCACTTTATCTTAAGCATCTTTCTAAGGCATTTATTTCTTATATATTACATAAAATAATTTATACATAGAATAAATATCAAACGACTTTTGATTTGGTCAAGAAACCGCACCCTCGCCTCCCACACACATATATACACACACCCATAAAGCTACCATCCCGATACCCCCAAAAAGCTTGACCAAATCAAATGTCGCGCGTGTATGCGTGTGTCTTAAGAAAAACGAATAGATATATAACTGTGTATGTGCGAGAAAGGAAAGCCATATCAGATTGGGGAACTGTGGACGGGACAATTCTCACATAGTTCATGCTGCTTGCACGTGTATGGCTCGCGGGCTATGTTATCTGTACAGAACTCTGGGTTTTTTTATTTTTTTTTGTTTTTTAATTTTTAAATTATTTATGTTTAAGTTGTACATATACAAACACACAAAAATCCACACCACAAAAAAAAACACCCTGGCCCTACAAAATTTTGTTTTACATATTTCTTTTTATTTTTTGTACTTTTTTTGTTTGGAAAATCTGGTTTTAACTAATTCTTCTATTTTACTTTCGAAAGAATTTATAAATCTTAAACAGAACTGTACCCAAACCCCACCCTTACACCCCACCCCGTGTCTCTACCCGGGCAGAGCGCATGTGTTGGATGAGTAATTAAAGTTTTGTCTCGTTATCGTCGTCGTCGTGTGAGAAATCTTCCCTTCACAGTTCTCCATATTTTATATACGTTCGCTTTTCTTTGTCCATCACCACCATCCGCACCGACACCACCAGCACTTTCCTTTCCATTATATAATCAAACCCGAAATCGAAGACCACCGCATCGCAGCCACATACACAGAAACACATACAAACATACCGACATAATGAAGAAATAAAATACACACACAAACACAAATACGTTCACATAAAGAAAATCAAAATTCAAAAATAACATTCACCCCATTTTTACCTCATACAAAAACACTTATATTCGGAACTTTAGACAAGCAGTGCATCAGCGACCTCGACTGTCCCAGCGAAAAGGCATGCATACAAGGACTCTGTTCCGATCCTTGCACGATGCGCGGTGCTTGTGGCGTACGTGCCCTGTGCAAGACGGTATTACATCGTCCCCGATGCTCTTGCCCCAATTGTCATATTGGTAGGCCCAACATTGAATGCAAACCCGATCCAAATTGTGATGAATTGATGACTACCCCTCGACCAGCTGATCCGACAATATCATCATCCTGTCACACAGATTCCGATTGCCACGAGAGTTTACGCTGCGATCGCAATGGACAATGCAATGATCCTTGTGAGAATCCAAATTTCATCTGTGAAGTGAACAAGAAATGTGAGACCAGACGCCATCAGCCTGTTTGCGTGTGCAAGTCAGGATTTGTGGTTAACGAAGTCGGTGAACTTACATGTGCACCAGACAAACGTGAATGTTCCCGCGATGATGAATGTGCCTCTAATATGGCCTGCATAGATTTGAAATGTCGCAATCCCTGTGTTGCGACCAACGCACGGCAACCACCATGTCCACTTGAGAAAACATGCCAAGTGCAAGATCACAGGCCTATTTGTATCTGTATGAAAGACTGCAGTCCGTCCATCTCGATCTGTTTGCGGGATAGTGGTTGTCCTGCTGGGCTTTCGTGCCGTAACTATCAATGCGTAAACCCATGCGATTTCGCTTCATGTGCTGCTAATTCACCTTGCTTTGTGGAAGATCATAAGCCCATCTGCAAATTCTGTCCGCAGGGATTTGTCGCCGACCCAAGAAATGGATGTCAAAAAGGTAAACACTCAATTTATGAACATGCGTCTAGCGCAAAACCCCAAACCACACACAAACATACATACAAAAACTCTCTCCCTCTCTCTCTCTTACACACAAACACACTCTGTCACACTGACACATACTCTCTTTGATATCCCTTGTGCTCTCTGTCCCCGCCCCCAAAATCAAACAAACAAACAAGCATAAACCAATCTCGTAACGGCCAACTAAGTTTCACACACAGAAATTAAATATTATTAAAACCAAACAACCACAAAAAAAAACAATAAATCGGCTTCCTGCTCTCTGAATAATCCCCACGCGCGCAGTTTTACACACAAACCCGAATCGGTTCCAGAATTATTATGTTCCGAATAATGATAATTTCACCTTTAAACTTAATTTAAATAATTAAATGTTGTACAGAAAAAACAAATTCACACACGCTCATGCTCACTCAATTACTTCTTTCACACTCTCTCTCTCTATTTATTGTTTCCTTTGTATCCCCTTTGGGGGACAAAGACAACTTTCTAACGTCTAACTGTGTAATATATATCTTACTCACTCACACCACTTTCACTACCATTCTTTTTTGTTTGTTTCTTTATATTTGCGTTCTGTCGAATTATTCGCAACTAAAGAAATATATACTAAAAATAATAAAAATAATATAACAATTATATATGTATAGTATTTATTAATCATTAATCTCGGTTGAATTAATTTTATTAATTTTTGTTGTTTTTAAAGATAAATAAATCGCTTCTCTTGTCCGTTCTGCTGAACGGTCAAGACGCGCGTGTTCCCTCTCTTGACCGATCAATGATCAAGATAAGCCAAAAAAAATCAATAACACACACGTATTTAGTTCTTTTACCCAAGACAAAAAATCACTTCTGTCCCTTCGAAAACTGTTATGTATATATATATATATTATAAGTGTAAATATGTTGTATTATATATGTTAAATAATTCACAGCCGGCAACAATGACACCACTCAGGTGACAGCCTGCGATCAACATAAAGATTGTGGTGACAAGAGGCAGTGTCTTCTAGGACAATGCCTAGACCCTTGTGCGTCTGGGTGTGGCGAATCGGCGCTATGCACGGTAGAGGCACATCGTCCAATGTGTACTTGTCCCATAGGTTTTACCGGCAATCCTAATCGCAAGTGTACACGTGTTGACCAGCACATTTCCACTCCCAATCCAAACGTTACAATTGTGACACATTCCCAATCCCAAAATCCTAGTTCGAGCACAGTTCACAGTGAAACAAAAGTGACCAGTGTTACAAATATTTACGATTATATAACTAAAGTGACTAATCCACCAGATCAGACGACCGTTTTTATTGATTTTACAACGAATGTAAATGATATTGGTAAAGAGACGATAAATACGAATCCAACAAGGTTCGATAGTGATCTTCCCACAACGTCTACTTATGATTCAAATATCACTACATATATGGATGTAACTCAAAAAGCTACATTATCTGAAAATTTAGATATTACCACTGAAAATACAAATCGTACAAGTTACATTGATGCAACCACAACAAATCCCGAAGCAACTACAAATCAAAATAAATATAGTTTTCCTACAACGGCTGTATACGAATCAGATACGAATACGAATCTGAATAATAATAAAATGACTACTTTAACCAATGCCAACACAACTGAAAATCTTGAAACAGCCGAACAAACGACAAATCCCACCAGTTACATTGATGTAACCACATTAAATCAAGACACTACTGATAATCCTGTAAAATCCCAAACTGATGACATTAATCGTACAACGTTAGAATACAAATCAGATATAACTACAAATCAAAATGAGCAAATTACTACTGATTCTACAGATACAAACCCATCTGAGAATACTCAAACTATATCTCATAGTAACATTGATGTAACCACATCAAATCAAGAAACAACTGCTAATCCCTCAAAATTCCAAACTGATGACAATAGTCTTACAACGTCAGAATATAAATCAGATATAACTACAATTAAAAATGATCAATTTACTACTGATTCCACCGATACAAACTCTACTGAGAAACCACAAACGGTAACTCATAGTAACATTGATGTAATATCATTGAATCAACAAACTTCTACAGATTTCATAAAATTCCAAACTCAGAACGGTAGTCCCACAACGTTAGCATATTCATCAGATATATCTACAAATAAAAATGATCAAATAACTACTCATTCTACCGATATCAATATAATTGATATTATTGAAACCACAACACAAACAAGTTACATCGATGAAACCACATCAAATTCAGACACTACTTTAACTGAATACAGTAGACCCACAACATTAGAATACGAATCAGATAATTCATCAAATAATAATAATCAAGAAACTACTCATTCGACCTATATCAACAAAACTGATAATCTTGAAACCACTGCACAAACAAAAATTTCTACAGGGAACATCGATGTAACCACAACAACATCAGGATTTAAATCAGAAATAACTACAAATCAAAATGATCAAACAAATACTGATTCATCTGATATCAACATAACTAAGAATCTAGAAACAACTGTACAAACTACAACTCCCACGAGTTACATATATGCTACCACATCGAACCAAGAAACTACCATATTAAATCAAGAACCAACTGCTAATCCATCACAATTCCAAACTGATGACAGTAGTATTACAACGTCAGGATTTAAATTAGATATTACTACAAATGAAAATGATCAACAAACTACTCATTCTATAGATATCAATAAAATTGATAAACTTGAAACCACACAACCAACAGATTCTTCAAGTTACACCGATTTAACCACATTAAATCCTGAAGTAACAACAAATAACCAACCTTCAGATAGTACTCAAACCACAGTGGGCCAATTTACGCTTCAAGATACACCAACAAGTTCAATCAATATTGAAATATCAACATCAGTAACATCAGATCAAGATACAACTACTACAAGTACAAATACGTCAAGCTTTGTTGATGAAACAACTCAAACTTTAGACAATAACAGTTCTACAATGATTGAGACAGAACAACATTCAGACAGAACAAGTTCACCTGATGACCGTCTCATAACTCCAGTAAGTGAAATAGAATCTAAAACAACAGTCGCCCAAGAGGTAACTACTGTAACATATGATTCAACCACCAGCGATGGCGCCACTGAAACGTTTATACGTCAGCAACCAACTACAACTGACAATATAATGTCTACAAGTTCTCCGATTGTAAATAATGATAAAATCACGTTTTCCGAAACGACCGAAACAAATGATCAGTCGACAATTCTCTTCGATGTTCGGATAAGCACAGATCTACCATCATCTGAGAATGCAACAGAGACACAAAATCTATCAAATCCAGAAGTAAATATGGATACTACAACGATAGATTTAACGACGTCATTATCAGACTCATCCACCGATCGAGAATCAAATTCAGATGTAACCGAATCTACTTTAATCTATGTATCACAAAATTCTGATACTACTACTACAAAAAGTAACACAGTTGCTGTTACTACTTTGGCAGTGCCAAAAACCAATAAGTCTGATTCCATTGAGATTATTCCTGGTGGGGAAACTGTGACAGAAGCTACAACCAAATCAATTATTTCTGATACAACCGAGTCGTCGATAATAGATTTATCAACTAAATATCTAAGTCAAACGGAAATGTCTACTGTAACTGATAAACATTTACAAACCGGTGATAAAACTTTCACAACAATGGATTTATCAAATGATAATGAAAACTCCTCACAAGCGTCTGCAACCAGTCGATATAATTCAACGACCATAAAAGACAAGTCTAGCGGAACGACACGCTACCGCTTCGTTGATGGCGAGCCGGTACGGACGACTGTTTCAATTGACACAACCCATTCTACCGAACCATCAACAATATCAACGTATCCCTTCGATCAAATGCAAATCGAAGAACAATCTTCGTCCACAGACAATGCAAAGCCAGAAATTAAAAATCAAATCAATAATCATACAACCGAAGAGCCATTCTTAACACCCACAACGACGGTTAGTTCGATGCTGGACACACTCTTAACCACTATTCGAACAGTTATTGGTTTGGATGTGACAACTGCAGAGAACCTAGTTACAACCTCAGTGTCTAATACCGACAAGTCCATACCTGATACTACAACGCCATTGTATACAGTTGATACTACCGAAACGGTTTACCTGCAATCTGACTCTAATACCGAGACTCATTACTTAGCTACTCAAAATCTTGGAGCTAGTTCGAATGAGTCTACTACACAGGCGACGACAAGTGAAACTGATACTACACAATCTAACTTATTCGCGGAATCAACGGCTTCTGGTAAATTAGATATTGACACTACCATCGGAACTGATGTGAATATAGGAATTACAACAGAATCTGGCCAAACTAATGATGTCATGGTAACTGATCAAAAAACAACTTTAAAAACTGATGGTACAACAGTTACAGTTCATACAACGGATGATAAAACGTCATTTACAACTGAAAGTACTTATAATAATGTCGATACAACTGATTCTATACCAGCCTCAATAACTGATAGCACGGTAATTGGAAAAACAGCATCAAGTCAAGATGAATTCACTGTTAAGCCATTTGATGACACTTTTGGACAGACAACAGCAAATCAAGACTACATAAGCGATGATCATTCTCCAATTACAAACCCTAACGAATATATCGCGGTAACGACAGATGTTGTAAGTGATGTTCACACAACAAAACAATCATTTACAACGACAGGAATTTTTGAAACAACCGTTGATGATATGCAGGTTATAACTAAAAGTCCATACCAAGTAACAACTGATACAAGTGACATTGTAGGAACAACAGCCGAAAACATTGAGTCAACGGTACAACCAACTGATTCAAACATGTCTCTAAATGACAACGAATCTGTTGCAATTACAACACAAACTAGCGAAATTGATTACACAACTAGACATATTGATACAACCACCGGATCAGAATCCGTTTACACTACAATTGAAACAATTGAAAGCACTAAATTAAACCCAATCGAAGGATTTGAAGCTACTACTTTAACGGATAGTGAAGTTACCACAGTTATCAACACCTTAATGCAGCTATCAACTGAAAACCAACAAACAGATGAGACAACCATTACAATATATCGTGATACAGCTACTCCAAAAATCCAAGAACCTGTAACCACAGATGGAACAAGCTTAGTGTTCTTTGAAACCACGCGTACTCCGGATGAAAAAACAGTAAGACCAATTGATCGATCAACGCCGTCTGAACAGGACAAAACTGTATTAACAGAAAGTACAACTAGGTCAATGACCTCAAATCAAGTTGACCAATCGACTGACTGGGCTGATACAACAGTTACAAAAGATTATAAAGAAAGATTGACAACTCCTAGTGATAGTGTTACAACACTTTCAAAGACTACAGAGCACATCATAACTACTCAATTTGAAACAACATCAAAACCAGATGACCAAATATCAACTAATGTTCAAGTAGCGGATATATCGACAGAAAAAATGGTAACGAGTTATTTCGATACAATCGTGGAATCGTTTACCGATCTCACAACCCTGCAAGAGCCATCTTTGGTATCTGTTGATATCTCATCTACTACTGAAACAACAGCACGTGAAACAACCGTTGTGCCTGTCGATGTTACGTTATTAACAACAAAAATAATCGGTCAGGACACAATAATTACTGATAGTCCAAAAGATACAATCAGTGATGTTTCAGAACACACAACAATGCATCAAGTGGAAACAAAAGATGGATTAGTCAAGTTTACAACTGTGTCCAACATAGATACAATTGTAGAAACAACATTGTCCCAAAAAAATAGACCGACAACACTTGCGATAGTTGATAAAACCACTCAACCAGTTGAAACTACCACTTTACCTGAAATGGATACCACATCTGAAACTGGTTCCGATTATACAACAATTTTTTCATCAGATGATGTAACTCAGATGAAAACCGACGAAACAACCGTTTCTAGTGATAAAACTCACACGACACCGCAGACCACATTAAATGAAATGGATTCAACAGTAGTAACAAAAAATCCAGTTAAAACTTATGAAACAACGGCTGTAACAAGTATGGATATTTTAACTGACACAATACACCATGAAACTGATTCGAAGGTTACGACTGAGGTTGGAGATTCAACCACTACAAAACCTCAAACATATAATGTGACCGAATCTGTCACATCTGGTTCAAAATTCTCACCTGTAACCGAAAAGCACAGTCTTGCTACCGATGAAACAATGATTTCCGAAAATGATGACTTGACTGATCAATCCACTCAAAGCCATATCGATACAACAATCTCTCAAGAAAATGCATTCACAACTGAACGCAATACTCAAAGTGTGACTGACACAACTGAGCGGTTAGTTGAGAAGACCCAATTTACAACTAGTACTGACCATGTTGATGTGCATTCCATAACAGAACATATCTCAACAGATAAAATACAAGAGGCAACATCTGGTCATGATGGTCAGTCACAAGCTGATTTTACAACAAAATCCTTCGGTATAACTGAATTAGTTGATTCGGCGGGTACAACAAAATCAGTTGATACAACCGAACCAAGTGGTACAACTGATACGACAACATCAATAAATATTGATTTTTTGACAAATCAATTTATGACAAAGGATGAAAATGATACAACAACTACACCAACAACACAAAGTATAGATGACATAACTAAAATACCACTGCAAGATCAAAAAACAACTGATAAACCGGTTGGTGTAACTAGTAAAACAACAACAACACAGCAAGATAATACAATAATTGTATCCACCGAAGAAGGAACAGAACGTATTACAATTTATAAAACAATTGACTATACTTCTCAGCAAACCAGTCAAGATTTTACAACAACTACCGACACTCCATTTACTGTATCAAAATATATTACAAATAAATATAAAGATTCAGTATCAACTGGTGCTTCAATGGATCACACAACAACCCATCAATATGATACCACTGACAGAACCATTGACACAACTGTCACTCCCGTTGATGTCACACGGTTGACAACTCAAACTACGCAAGCAATTATTACAACAAACGCAGCCACAAAGTTTGATCAAAGTGATTTTACTACAGACAAGTCGACACAACCTCAAATTGACAAAACGGATCGATCAACGGATGCTCCTCGTTATACAACTCTTATTGACCAAGATATTGTAACAATAACTGAAGCAAAACTTCAGCCAATTGACGATTGGACCTCGGATCAAACGACTCAGCATCAAAGTAGTGAAATAGTTTTAACAGAAAATGAATCTACATCTGAACATCAGGAATCCGTAGCTACTACAATACATCCACTTGATGTATCCCAGTTTACAACTCAATCGGGACGAGAGTCCGTTACCATTGAAGGTACAACACTTTCTTCGTCACCTGATGCTTCAAATACTCAAACAACGACATCCGATCAAACTGATACATTTATTCAATCATCTTCCAAAAATACAACTCCAAAAGAAGTAGAAGAAACTACAATATCTATTAAAACAACTGTTTCTATTGATAATTATTTTATCACTGAACCAACAACAATAAATAAATTTACAACAATCGATGATCAATTATCCGTAATCACATCTACACAAACAGGTTTACTAGAAAATGAACAAACAATGACTCGTCAAGTAGAAACGACGAGTTCATCAGATGGTACAGTATCACAATCTACCCAGTTTACAACGCATAATATCCAACAAGCTTCGACGACAATTGAAAGCGTTGACACAACTCGGTTTACTACACTTGATGGAGAAACTATTGAAGAAACTACTTCAGAAACAACAGTCGATTCAAAAGAAGAATTATCTGTCAGAACCACGAGTCCAGACTCTCAGATGACAACATATCGAAATGTATTGTTATTAACAACCGAATCCGTTGAAAGTGACCGCACAACTGGTCAAAGTGATACAACGATTGGGCTTAATACAGACATAAGTTTTGTTTCAACAACTCAAATTGATAACACTGATGAAACGATTTTAGTAACAACCTCTACACCGTATGCTTCAACTGATAAATCCGTTGAGACAACGTATAACGGAATTGATTTCACAACGTATGCAGCTACAAATTCAAAAGGACTTGTTAGAACTGATGCTGCTAATGAATATGTCCAAATTGATTATACAACTGAGGAAAATCTAGAAGCCACAACTTTCAGCACGCCATCTGACCATGACAATGTTTCAACCGATGCAGCAACGGCTCCTAGTGTAAATGATTTGACAACTGATCAATCAACACAACGTCAAATTGATACAACTGTTAAACGGATTGAAGATGACACATTTACCACGCGAATTGACAAGGATGCAATAACATACACAACAGAACAAATACAAACACAATATGGATCTGTCACATCTGCAACTGATACTCAATTTACTACAAATACTGAACAAGTTGAAATTCATTCCACAACAGAAGATAAATTACCTACAACGACTGGACAGGTAAAAATCGATGAAAGTTCTGTGGTTACGTCTCAGAGTACTAAAGATTTGGTATCAAATAAGGTCGCAACAGTATTATGGCAAACTGAAGGAACAACAGAACAAACAACATCTCTCCAATTTGACAACACTGTTCGAACAGATGAGCCAATTAAGGTTACAACAGATACATCGTTTGCACCTTCGGCCGATCAGGATTTAATATCAACTTCTGATGAAACAACGATTTCAGAAATACAAGATGTAACCACAGATCAATCCGAAAATCAACGTAGGACACCTGCAAATGATTCTCAATTTACCATTACTGAACAAATTGAAAATGATTCCACAACTGAACATCAACTACACACGATTACTATTGTAAAAATGGATACGTTTACCACTCAAAATGGCAAAGACTTTGATACAACGGTTTCCCAGGAAAATGATTATACAACAGGTCCAACTACATATGGTCAGGATAGTACAACTATGGGCACAAAGGATGTAACACAGATAACAACAAGTAGCGACCAAGATTTGATTACTACCGACGATCCAATTAGTAACACTATTGGACAGTCCACTTTAAGTACAAGTGGAGAAGCATTTGAGACAACGGTTTCTCGTGAAAGTGATTATACAACAGGTCCAACCACATCTGAACAGGATGGTACAACTATTAGCAGTAATGATTTTTCACCAATAACAGTAGATATTGCCCATAATTTAGCTACAATTGACGTAACAATGCTCCCAAGTACTATAAGACAAACCACTTTTGGTCCAGTTGACACAACCGTTGAACCCAGTAACGCTCAAACAGGACAAAACTTTAAAACAACCGTTTCTAGTGACAGTTACTACACTATAGGTCCAACTACAATAAGTCAGGATATTATTTCTATTGAAACAACATATGACGTGACAACGGTTCCAAATAGTAATACAATTGGTCCGGTTGGACAAGAATTTGTATCAACTGTATCTCGTAAAAGTGAGTACACAACAAGTCCAACCACAACTGGTTCGGATGGTACAACTATTGGCACACAGGATGTTGAACCAATAAGCAATATTGGACAGACCACTTTTGGTCCAGTTGGTACAACGAGTGAAACCAGTAATGTGCAAATTGTACAATACTTTGGAACAACCTTTCCAAGTGAGAGTGATTACACTACGGGTCCAACCACAACTGGTCTGGATGGTACAACTATTGGCACAAAGGATGTAACACCCATAAGTAATATTGGACAGACCACCTTCGGTCCAGTTGGCACAACAATTGACACCAGTAATACGCAAACTGTACAAGACTTTGGAACAACCGTTCCAAGTGAGAGTGATTACACTACAGGTCCAACAACAACTGGTGAACATGTTACCAATATTAGCATCAAGGATGTTACACAGATAATAATAACTAGCGACCAAGATTTGGTAACAACAGCGGTCCCAAGTAGTAGAACTTCTACTGAACAGACAACTATTGGTCCAGTAGTTACAACACTAGAACCAAGAGATATATCAACACAGAAAGAACTTCTAGAAATTGATTTTACCACAAATGAACAAACTCAAACTACACTTCGTCCAATTGATACAACTCAAACGTATGATCAGACAGAGAAAGTCACAGTGACAACGGACAAACCATCACAAAATGAATACACCACAACTGTAATGCAGAATAACACAGTAACTCCTGAAGTACTCTCTCAAATGAGTACAAACGGCAGTCTACTGTCACCTGAAAACATTAATCTAAACCTAAAGCTTAATTGTGCCAGCGACAAGGATTGCTTGAATGAGCAATCATGTAAGCTCGAACTGTGCATAGATCCTTGTACCCTTCCCAATTCCAAATGTCCACAAAAATATTGTCGCACCCTTAATCACGTCCGGGTGTGTCTCTGCGATGACGTAGCATATGCCAACGCAACCGATTGTCAAATGACTTCAGGTAAACTATTTTGCATAGCCACAAGAACTGTGAAAGATATCCGTGTGCGCTCAATATAGCCTATATTTTATTCTTGGCTTGCTGGTGACGACTTGCGCGAAACACTGATGTACAAATCAGGCCGCCAGTTTTATCATCAGCAGTCCATGCGAGCCATCTATTGTCAATTTTTGTGTAGCTGCAAAATCCACCACCACCACACACCCATAAATGGAACATGGAGCATCTAAATATAGGCATCTAGGCTGGAAAATAGATGAAAAACACATTCTCATGAAATCAAGTAGAAGGCAGCGGGTCACGATATGCATAGAGGGAATCTTTCTTATCGTGTACTGCATATAAACAATATTTATGCAGCCTGCATGTAGTGCTCATTCGACCTTTATTTCTCACTCGCTCTCTCTCTGCATTCGTATAGTTTGTATTCGGTAGAGTCGGCATCATTCAAGCGCTTGAGAGGGAGTCTCAAAACTTAAAAGAACTCTCCTTCTCAAGCATTCAAGTAACAATCACTGGGTGCCTGACAGACTGATAATCAATTATACACATACGTATTTATTAGATCTGAAGCAGGCCGGTGTCCGGTTACGATCCATTCTTATACACTCTCGATAAGAAATCATCTTTGCAGTATTTTTAAACACTTTCTTTTTAGGATTATTGTATCTTCAGACACTCTCAGTATTTTTTTATATATAGTATAGGTAAATGTTCGGACATACTTTGTGTATGGGTTAGAGATTTGCTGTAGATCGCATGTGGACTGGCTCCTGATGGAACCACAAGAATCATGTTGACAATGTTTTAAGGTTTTTGTTGTACAAAAGTTTTATAGAATTGGAAATTATGTATATAAGTATAAACATTATGGTTATGGTATAAAATAAAGCTTTCAAATAATTCATGACTTGTATATATGTAAATATATAGTATGTAAATAATTAGATATAGTATAGCTCATTAGGTGTGGATACTAAACTAACGCATATAAATACTATAGCTTGGCTTCAACCGAAACTAATTACGGTGTGGTGAGAGGCTTAAAAAAACATTTTACTTAATAAGAAGCCAAACTCCGCACTCAACACGGAGCGTATTCTAATACCAACGCATGATGATGCCACCTTTTGCTTACCGAACCCTCTGACTCATTTTCAGAGATCGGCTGTACCACAAACTCAGATTGTCGACCGCAAAAGGCTTGCATTAATGCGGTCTGCGCGGATCCTTGCAGGCATACGGATCTGTGTGGCGAGGAGCAAGAGTGTCAGGTTGACAATCACAATCCGGTTTGTGTCAGAGGTAAGATATTTTGTGCATATTTTTTTTATCGGAATATACTAATTCGTATAATTTGATGCACCAGTGTGTCAATGCCAGACACACAGGGACTGTAACGGACCGTTGAGATGTGATGGCTGCAATTGTATACCACGTGAGTACATGAAAAATATTTTTAGCTTTACTGTAGATTATATTAAAATGGAGCGTGTGGCGTGTGTTTTTTCGGCCGATATTAATTTACTTAACTACCAATCTTTTTTAACTATATTTAATATATAAATGGTTTTATTTTCTACAGAACATGATCCAATCGATGGTAATGCATGCGAACATTGTCCACCTGGAATTCCATGCGATCCCTTAACAGGAGCTTGTGTGAAAGGTAAGTGCGCATCACTGCAGAGCTTAAACCAAAAAAAAAAAACAAAACAACCAAACATTACCTGTCAATATATTATATCAACAAAACTAAGGATGTAACTACATAGTATTTATAATATAACCAAAGCATGTAAAAAACTTCCTCCTAATACTTTATGTGCTTATCTTGCTAACTCCCCTGAAAGCTTTGTAAACATTATATAGCCTACACACTTTCTATATATATATATATATATGCATAAACATTATATAATGTACATTAGTATAAATAGCACTCAATAGTCAATCTATCACACACACACACTTGTTTATATAAATAAGTATTTTTATTTATTTCATTTTGTAATCTAGATAATACCTCAACGACCTCGTACCCTTTAACAGATGTAACACATACTGAAACTAGCACATTAACAAATTTGTTTGACACAAGTACTAATATTATAAAAACAACGACCGACGCCGATTTGGTGAACGTTGAAACACAAACCATGACCGTGGAGGACGTAACGACCCCAGAGACAACGACCTCATCGACCACAAACGATACATACGATTGGCTAAACAAAGGTCCACGTTCTGGTGAAAATAACATAACCGAAGAGTACCCGAAGACAACAACTGTCGAGCCGGAATTGACTACACTTTTCATAAGTTCAGTAGACCAAACACAATCTCCAACAACGGATGCCAATGAACCATCAGCGGATGCCACACGAGTGGCCACCGAACAGAGTACCGGCTCAACGGGTTCGGCAACTGATATTTATGAGCCATCAACCCAATCAGGTGGAAATGATGCTACCACCACCACTACCGATGCAACGGTCTATCTGGATACAACAACAAAGCAAGTGAATGAGAATACAAAGCGTCCAACAACTCGAGTTGACACATCGTTAGAAGCTGGTTTTGAGTACACCACAACAAATGGTTCTCCGACATCTGCATTCGTTACGGATCGACCAGAGTCACGAACGGACGAAACCACCGTGGCGCCATCTGCTGGCACTTCTGATGATCCAGCATTACTAACCACCACCACGAGCGTCGTATCTGTTACATTAACCACCAGCACCACATCAATTGCACCTCTTAGCACTAAATGTAACGTCTCTAGCGACTGTACCCCTAACGAAAAATGCGTTGACCACCGCTGCCTAACAATATGCGACTCAAGTACTTCTAATGCCAACTGTATTAAAGGTATATTGATCCTTCCTCCATATTAACAATACCACCAACACCACCCCACCAACAGCGTCGACAGTGCCTTGAGATTACAGTTTTTTTCTTTAGTTTCCTATAATACTGTAATGATGTAATAGAAAATAACTGAAATCTCAATCGCCTCGCTGGTCATTTGTAAATATGTAAATATATATTATTACTTAAATGTAAAAATGATTGTACAGATATTAGTATTGTTCTTGTTGTTGTTCCTATTTTATGTCTATACCGATAAATATGTTTTTTTTAAATTTTGTATTCTAACCTTGTCTCAACACGCACCAACATAGCAAAACAAAAAAAAATCTTACCATTCATAATACTCACAAATTTAAACGCCTAATGCAAATAACACACCACAATTTTAACACCAATTAGAACCAATCTCACCAAAAGTACCGGAACCCTGTAAATCGGATAACGATTGCATTGAGACGGAGGCATGCTATCAGGACGAGTGTCAGGATCCCTGTAGTTTCGATAGTGTATGCGCAGCGACTGCCCAATGTAAGGCTATTCGACACCGTCCCATGTGCTCGTGTCCGCCCGGACACGAGGGGAATCCGTCTGTAATATGTTCGCCCGTAATGCCATGTAAGAATAACACCCCCCCCCCTCCACTTTCTTCATTTGATTTAATTTATTTATATATCAATACAATTTTACACCCACCAAACAAATAATAAAATTAAAAATTAAATCATCGTTTGCTTTTTGTAACCAACAATAAATAATCTGTAACACCATAACGTTAACAGTATAACAACTCTTTAAAAAATAAAAATGAATTTCTAGATAAAAATATAAATATATAAATATTTTGTGAATACACACATGAGAATATATATATACACACATTTACACAAAAGCCCCATAACCTTGGGCCACCCAAACTCCACGTGTCACATAGATTATGTAAATATCACTGTGCCTATCTTTCACACACAAAAATTTCTTCCTTTTGCACATCTAGTAAAATGCACCAGAAACGAAGACTGCCCGCTGACGGAGGCCTGCATCGGAGATATGTGCCAGCGTCCGTGTGACGTACATGATCCGTGTGCCCTGAATGCGGTCTGCGTGAACACAAACCATGGATCAGACTGTAGCTGTGCCGAGGGCTACCAGGGCAACGGTTACGTTGGCTGCCAACCTGGTAAGTTACTTTAACGTTACTTGTTTTCCTAATGGAAATTAATCACCATCATAATCTTGTAAAACTTTCTTTAAATTTAAATCATGGAAAACCTTGGAAAATGCTACATTCAAGTCTAATAATGTTTGTAATTTTTACGTTTTCCTCGCATTTTTTGGAGGTGTTTCCTAGATTTCGGCTTCAATGTATTAATAAAAAAAATTTGACCTTCAGTGCACGACTTCCAACCTGTCTGCCAATACAACGAGGACTGCCCACCGGACAAGCTGTGCGATCGTCTCAACAGACGCTGCATCAATCCGTGCATGGAAGACAGTTGTGGAGACAACGCTGAGTGTACGGCCGTCAATCACGGCATCGAGTGCAACTGCATTAGTGGTTTCAATGGTAATCCATATATCGAGTGCAACAAGGTGCAAGGATGCAGATCGGACAGCGAGTGCAGTTCCAATGAAGCGTGTATCAATAATAGATGTGACTCACCTTGTCAGTGTGGCGTAAATGCTCTCTGCGATGTGGCAAATCATCGTGCCACCTGTAAATGCCCGCCGGGTTACGCAGGAAATGCTGAGATTGGATGTAATCCACCTACGAATCCATGTGATCCTAATCCTTGCGGAGTCGGTGCAATGTGTGAACTCGACCGTGGTAATCCAATCTGCTTTTGCCCCAAGGGTATGACCGGAAATCCGTTTAAGAATTGCAGTAAGTATACATTTTTTTAGGAAACTTTTAATTTATACAATAGTTACCTAATAATTTAATTTGTATTATACAGTTCCTGAAGGAGATGAATGCCTGCCGAATCCTTGCGGCCCGAACAGTGGTTGCCGTCAAATCAACGGTGCACCCGTGTGCTTCTGTCTGCCAGAATACGAAGGTTCTCCACCCCAACGTCAATGTGCTTTGCCTCAAAGCCCCTGCGATCCCTCTCCCTGTGGACCGAACACCCAGTGTGCTGTACTTAGCAACGGTTTCTCAAAGTGCACTTGCTTAGGCGGATACATTGAAAGCCCTAACACAATTCGAGGTTGTGTTGAACCTAAGAACCCCTGCGAACCAAACCCGTGCGGATATGGTGCAATCTGTGATTCATCAAGTAGTCCAGTATGCTCGTGTCCAGAACCACTTGTTGGAAATCCCTTCCGCCGTTGTGGTGATCCCGTTGTAACACCGGAACTTTGTCAGCCCGGCCCATGTGGTCGTAATGCAGACTGCTATGTTACCAACAATCGTGAACAGTGCTTCTGCAAATCAGGTTACATTGGTGATCCGTACAGTGGATGCCGTGAACCACCACGCACAGCATGTGAACCAAATCCATGCGCACCTAATGCCCAGTGCATCGTGTCACCAGATGGTCAAAGTATGTGTAGTTGTCCGGATGGTATGGGCGGTGATCCGACCAGTATCACCGGATGTCATGGCTACGAATGTCGCATTGATGAAGATTGTGGATACGACCAAGCTTGTATTGGATTCCGATGCAAAGACCCGTGTCCTGGTTCTTGTGGAGCTGGTGCATACTGCAAAGTGGAGAAACATCATCCCGTTTGCTTCTGTAATTCAGGACTAACAGGTAATCCGGTCACACGATGCTTTGCACTCGATGAACCCGTTGACCAGCGAAACCCTTGTACTCCAAGTCCATGTGGACTTAACACCCAATGCAATGTATTAAGTAATCGTGCTGTTTGCTCTTGTCTGCCCGACTACCTGGGAGATCCTCAAAATGGATGTCGTGCCGAGTGTACCCTTAACTCAGACTGTCCAGCCACAAAATCGTGCGAAAACAAAAAATGTGTGAATCCCTGTGCCGGATCGATATGTGGTATTAACGCCGAATGTCGGGTATACGATCATACCGCAACGTGTGCCTGTTCCACTGGCTACACCGGTGATGCATTTATGCAATGCCTTCCCGTACGCGTCATAACAAACACCACATCTACCCCATGTCAACCGTCTCCGTGTGGACCACAAAACGCTTGCAATGTCTATGGCAACAATATCGCATTGTGTGATCCATGTTCTGGCCTTGATGCCTACAATAATCCCGCCTGTCGTCCAGAGTGTTTGTCGAACTCTGACTGTGCCTTTGACAAAGCGTGCTTAGGACGTAATTGTATAGACCCTTGTCCTGGCTCATGTGGTCACAATGCAGTTTGTACAGTATATAATCACAATCCAATGTGTGACTGCCCACCTGGTCTGTACGGAAATCCTTTTGAACATTGTTCCGTCCCGTCGGTCATTGTTGACAAACCAGAAACATGTAATACAATTCAGTGTGGATCTAATGCGGAATGTCGTCAACAAGGTGGAGTACTAGCGTGTGTATGCAAACCAAACTTTTATGGCAATCCATTGATTGGCTGTCGTCCAGAGTGTGTCATCAATCCGGACTGTGACTCTGATCGTGCTTGCTCAAATCTTAAGTGCGTGAATCCTTGTGTGGGAGCTTGTGGTGTTGGTGCTTTATGCCAGGTTATAAATCACTTCCCCGTTTGCTATTGTCCACCAGATCATACTGGTGATGCACTTGTCACGTGTACGTACCAGCAAAAGCCCTTACCACCAATCTACAATTTACCTCCAGCAAATCCATGTGATCCATCACCATGTGGCCCGAACAGTAGATGCACTGTATCCCAGGGTGAGTATGCCGTATGTTCGTGTTTGCCAGGTTTCCGTGGAAGTGCTCCTGTGTGTCAACCAGAATGTGTGGCTAGCTCTGAGTGTGCCCTTAACAAAGCTTGTGTAAATCTTAAGTGCGTGGATCCGTGCCCAGGAACTTGTGGCATCAGTGCACGTTGTGAGGTACTCAACCACAATCCGGTGTGTAGCTGTAGTGCTGGACAACAAGGAGATCCGTTTGTAGCTTGCAATTATTTACCAACAATCGATGACGAAGAACCAAGAAATCCAGAGAATCCATGTCTTCCTTCACCATGTGGTCCCAACTCAATCTGTCAAGTGAAACAGGACAGACCTGTGTGCTCTTGTATTGCCAATTACATAGGTGGACCACCGTATTGTCGCCCGGAATGTACATTGAGCACGGAATGTGACCAGAATAAGGCATGTATCCGAGAGAAGTGTCAAGACCCATGCGCTGGGGTTTGTGGATCAAATGCACAGTGTCATGTAGTCGCTCACTCGGCTTACTGTAATTGTTTACCTGGTTTTAATGGAGATGCGTTTGTGGGTTGTTCAAGAATACCAATTGTAGAGGTTGAACGTCCGGATCCATGTAATCCATCACCATGTGGTGAGAACTCACAATGTACCGAACGCAATGGTGTTGCCAGATGTTCTTGTATCTCTCCGTACATTGGCGATCCGTACACGACCGGATGTCGTCCGGAATGTGTGCGCAGTGCAGACTGTTCCAGTAACACTGCCTGCATTAAACAGCACTGTCGTGATCCATGTACTGGTGTGTGTGGATCAAATGCCGAGTGTGTGGTTGTAAACCATATTCCCGTTTGTACGTGTGCCAGAGGCTATCAAGGCGACCCGTTCTCAGGATGTCGTCAGGAACAAATTAAACGTAAGATTCTTCAAAATATATAAACTACCAAATCGCTACAGTTTTTTTTGTTTTTACTGAAATAGATGAACCACCTCAGAGTCCTTGTGATCCATCACCTTGCGGAGTAAATAGTTTGTGCCGCGTCGTAGGTGGTCGCCCAATATGTTCCTGTCAAGTCGGATTCACTGGTTCTCCACCCGGATGCCGACCAGAATGTGTGCTTAGCTCAGAGTGTCAACTTCAGCAGGCCTGTATCAATCAAAAGTGTGTGGATCCATGCGTAGGAACGTGTGGCTTCAATGCAAAATGCAAAGTCATCAATCACAATCCAATCTGCAATTGCCCCACGAATTATATTGGCGATCCGTTTGAACAGTGTTTCCCTAAACGTAAGATTAAAAAATATTTTCTAAAATAAATTATAAATTAAAAATATGTTATTCATTTAATATAGCTGCTGATCCAGTACAACGACAGAATCCTTGCCTGCCAAGTCCATGTGGACCTAATGCTGAGTGTCGCCAAAGTGACGAACGTGCAGTATGCTCTTGTGCAGTAGGTATGCTTGGAGCTCCTCCAAACTGTAGGCCCGAATGTGCGATCCACCAAGACTGTCCCTCAAACCGTGCCTGTCTTGGACAGAAATGTCAAGACCCATGCGTCGGATCATGTGGTTTCAATGCCAGATGCTTCACACAAAACCATCAGCCAATGTGCACGTGTCTCGAGGGTTTCGAAGGTGATCCGTACGCCAGCTGTACGCAACGTCAAAGTAAGTCCAATTTCTCCTTATTTTGCTGAAGTAGCTATATTTATATTTTATACGTATGCTTTTATTTTATAAAATAAGTATTTTTGTAAATAAGTATGTGTATTGCATGAACTCTCTCTTTCCCTCTCTCTGGACAATGTATTATGTAAATTATATTATAGTTATTCCAACGGAAGTGGCTCGACCATGCTATCCTTCTCCATGTGGTTCGAATGCTATTTGTCAGGAACGTAATGGTGCTGGATCTTGTGCTTGCATGCAAAACTATTTAGGTGATCCGTACATCGGTTGCAGACCCGAGTGCATTCAGAATTCAGACTGTCCACATGACAGATCATGCTTTAACACAAAATGTGTGAATCCATGTGCTGGCACCTGTGACCAGAATTCTGAGTGTCGAGTCCAAAATCATGTGCCGGTTTGCTCTTGTCTGAGTGGATACACAGGAAATGCGCTAGTGAGCTGTCACCGTATTCCACCAACGAGTAAGATACTATCTGCCCATCGAAAAGATCTCGTCCTTTATCAACGCAATATGTCTTTTTTGTATCCGCGTAGTTATTCACGATGACCAGCCACCACAAAATCCCTGCGTGCCTTCGCCGTGTGGTATAAATAGTGTCTGTAGAGTAGTTGACAGTCGAGCGGTTTGTTCGTGTCAACCAGATTACCTTGGTGCTCCACCGAACTGTCGACCTGAATGTACAATTAGTTCAGAGTGTCCTCGTGACAAGTCCTGCGTTAACCGACACTGTATTGATCCATGTCCTGGCACTTGTGGCTACAATGCCCGTTGTCGTGTCGTAAATCACAATCCTATTTGTAGCTGTAACAGTGGCTATGTTGGAGATCCATTTGTACAGTGTAACGTGCAGCAGAGTAAGACGCTCGATCAACGCGTGAAAATGCCTGAAAGATGTTGAAAGAGATCTTTCAATTTGTTTCAATTTTAAAATAATTTTCTGAAAAAAAACGACAAATCTTTCAGACAGGTTCACAGTTGCCCCTTTTAAACCGTTCCTCAAATTTCGGATCTCTAATTATTGTCTGTCTTTAGCTCCGGTCGTTATTCGTGATGAAAATCTGAATCCATGTGTTCCATCACCATGTGGTCCAAACTCTAACTGTCGTGTCTACGATTCACGAGCCGTTTGCTCGTGTGCTCCTAATTATATTGGTCGCTCACCGAATTGTCGACCCGAGTGCGTCGTACACTCGGACTGTTCTCGAGACCTGGCTTGTGTCAATGAAAAATGCCGTAACCCCTGCCAAGGATCATGTGGTCCGAATGCAGAGTGTCGCGTTCTGTCTCACGTACCTAGATGCTCATGTGCTGCTGGGTACACAGGTGACCCGTTCTCGGGATGTTATCGTGAAGTGTTACGTAAGCATTCCCTCCATTTTATTTTGTTACTCTCGAAACTCTCTAACCCGAACGGCTAATCATTAGACTATCCTAAAGAAATCGATTATACACTAATCAGTTTAACAAATCGTACGTTCTACGTATAAAAAGTTCGTAAATCTTAAACCAATCCTCGTGTGTTCTCATAGAAATTGAAGGTCCAAAGAATCCATGCACACCAAGTCCATGTGGTGTAAATGCACTGTGCCAGGAACGGAACAATGCTGGTTCATGCAGTTGTCTGCCACAGTACTACGGTGATCCGTATGTAGAGTGTCGTCCAGAGTGTGTTCTAAACAGTGACTGTCCCAAGACTCGGTCTTGTATCAACAACAAATGTACAGATCCATGTCCTGGTACATGTGGTCCTAATGCCGAATGCCGTGTCGTCAATCATTCGCCGTCTTGCCTATGCCTACATGGTTACACTGGTAATCCAGCCTCTTCGTGCTACATTCTTCCTCCAAGTAAGAATTCGTCCAAAGCGCGCGTCGTTGCGTCGTCTCCATAGATTTTATAATATTAATTTGTATTATGTGTGTACAGTACGTGATGAGACTCCCATCGTTAATCCGTGTCGACCATCACCATGTGGACCGTACAGCCAGTGTCGAGAGATTAATCAACATGCTGTGTGCTCCTGTGCCTCAAACTACATTGGTGCAGCTCCGAATTGTCGCCCCGAGTGTGTGGTTAGCTCTGAATGTGTTCAGGACCGATCTTGTGTCAATCAACGTTGCAAGGATCCGTGTCCGGGTACATGCGGAGTGAATGCCCGTTGCCAGGTTGTAAATCACAATCCAATTTGTAGTTGCAATCGTGGTTTCGTGGGTGATCCATTCGTCCGTTGCGTTCAAGAAGAGAGTAAGCAGCAAATTCTTCATTCGACCTCCGCCCCCATAAAATTCTTTACTACTTTGTCCGTTCCATTACATTTTAGAACCTCCAATTGTGTCCGATCCCATTGAACCATGTATTCCATCACCATGTGGTCCGAATGCCCAATGCCGTGTGGTTGGTGAAACCGCAGTGTGCTCTTGTCTACAGAACTACGTTGGTCGAGCACCAAACTGTCGTCCTGAATGTACTCTGAATGCAGAATGTGCTGGAAATCTAGCCTGTATCAATGAACGATGTGTTAATCCCTGTGCTGGATCATGTGGCTCGTATGCAACGTGTACGGTTAGCAATCATCAGCCAATTTGCAGATGTTACGACCAGTACACTGGGGATCCGTTTGCATCGTGCTCTCCAATTCCAAGTAAGGAAACTCAAAACAATCGTGTCGTACTCACATTGGTCTGAGTTAGTTGTTCGTTCGTTTGACTTCTCTAATTTTGTTGTGGTGTTTCTGTCTAACCCTCAAAAACCTAATCTCACTACTCAAAGAAACATCCTTCCAATGTAAGAGATCAATATATAGATACAACTGTTCACCTCAAATCAGTGTGCTTGCGATCGTATCGCACTAATCGTTTTTACTAACGGTCACCAAACCAAAAATAAACACTAAACCCTGATAATAATTTATAAAATATGCGTGTAGTTTTACACGAGCCCGAGATTCAAGAACCGTGTAGACCATCACCGTGTGGAGCCAATGCCGTGTGCAAGGAACGTAACGGAGCTGGATCATGCTCATGCCAACCCGAGTATTTCGGTGATCCGTACCTTGAGTGTAGACCCGAGTGTGTCACAAACAATGACTGTTCCAAGACAAAAGCATGTGTAAACAATAAATGCCGTGACCCTTGTCCAGGCGTTTGTGGCTCAAATGCTGAATGCCATATTGCTAATCACTCGCCCCAATGTTCCTGCTATCCAGGTTACACCGGTAATCCGTCGGTTTCCTGCCACGAAATACCAAAATGTAAATTCTCAATCTGCTCTCTGTGTTCTCTCATCCTCTGACCCATATGTTATTCTAAATATAGTAGCCGAACCAACAATTGAACAACAGCCTTGTAATCCATCTCCATGTGGTCCATACAGTCAGTGCAGAGACATAAACAACCATGCGGTGTGCTCTTGTCTGAACAATTACGTGGGCAGTCCGCCTGCGTGTCGTCCTGAATGTGTTTCTAGCTCAGAGTGTTCACTAGACCGAGCTTGTGTTAATCTAAAGTGTGTGGACCCTTGTCCTGGCACATGTGGTCTAAATGCTCGTTGTCAAGTGACCAATCACAATCCAATCTGCAGTTGTTCGCCCGGTTATACGGGTGATCCATTTGTACGGTGCTTGGTGAAAGAAAGTAAGCTTATTTAGTTATTTTGTGGCTTTTGTATTTTATGTGTATTTATATTATTTTGCATGTTCCTTCTTCCTGCTATTACTATTTAGATATACCAGTTGTAAAAGATCCTGTAAATCCATGTGTTCCGTCACCGTGCGGACCAAACTCTCAGTGTCGTGCTGTGGGTGACACCGCTGCCTGTACATGTCTCTTAAACTACATTGGAAGAGCGCCAAACTGTCGACCAGAATGCACCATCAGTGCCGAGTGTTCGGCTAATCTGGCCTGTATAAACGAACGTTGTCGCGATCCTTGTCCCGGTTCATGTGGCTTCTCGGCTATTTGTAATGTTATCAATCATTTGCCAATGTGCACTTGCCAACGCGGCTACACCGGCGATCCATTTGCCGGATGTCGTCCTGTGCCAAGTAAGGATTCAAAACCGCTTCACAAATATTGCTTTGCACAAACCCCATCAAACCCAATGCTAACCCGCAAAAACAACCGCAATTCACTAAACAACCCCTAACCCTTTACGCATTCACATTCAATGTTACTCAAACCACACGAATCTCCATACGTAATGTTCCAGCAGTTACTCCACCACAAGATGAAATTCCACAACCTTGTAAACCATCACCGTGCGGATCAAATGCCGTTTGCAAAGAACGAAATGGTGCCGGTTCGTGTACCTGTTTGCCAGATTACTTCGGTGACCCGTACAGTGGTTGTCGTCCCGAGTGTGTCACTAACAATGATTGTTCACGTGACAAAGCCTGCTCGAACAACAAATGCAAGGACCCGTGTCCAGGCGTTTGTGGTACGAATGCAGAGTGTCGAGTGCTCAATCATGCGCCCAGTTGTTCGTGTTCCCATGGATATACAGGCAATCCATTGACAGCCTGTCATGAACCTCCATTGCCTAGTAAGAATAATAATCCGATTCATACATTGCGTGTGTATCCTTACATTTTAACTCAATTTCTCCTATTTTGCACCTTAATGTAGAACCAAATGATCCAATTAATCAGTGTTACCCGTCACCGTGCGGACCAAATAGTCAGTGTCGCGAAATAAATGGGCACGCTGTGTGCTCATGCCTGATTGGTTTCGTGGGCAGTGCTCCGAACTGTCGTCCTGAGTGTGTTGTTAGCTCAGAGTGTAGCCAGGACAGAGCTTGTATGAATCAAAAATGTTCGGATCCTTGTCCTGGAACATGCGGTCAAAATGCACGCTGTCAAGTAGTCAACCACAATCCAATCTGTTCCTGCTCACCAGGCTATGTAGGCGATCCATTTATTCGATGTCTCTTCGAAGAGAGTAAGCCTATACTATACTATATACTATTTTCTACTATATACTATTTTCTACTATATACTATCTATTTCTATATATATACTTTTGTAGTATCTATCTATTTGTTGCATGTGTATTTATTTATGTTGTATTATTTTGTGTTAAACGTTTTTGTAGAAACTCCAGTTGTAAATAAGCCCAGTGGTAATCCTTGTGTACCATCACCGTGTGGTCCCAATTCACAGTGTCGTGCAATTGGTGACACTCCGGCATGTTCTTGCCTACCAAACTATGTTGGTCGGGCACCGAACTGTCGGCCAGAGTGTACAATAAGTGCCGAATGCTCAGCCAATCTAGCCTGTATAAATGAGAAATGTAGTAACCCATGCATTGGCGCATGTGGTATCCATACCACCTGTAGAGTACTGAACCACAATTCGTTGTGCCAGTGCGAAATTGGCTACACTGGAGATCCTTTCTCTAGCTGTACCGAATTAATACAAAGTAAGATCGCTGTTCTCGACTTACGACCACACTTAACTTAATTATATTTATTTTCATTTTTATATAAATAGTGACACCAACCGATGAACCCATTAATCCTTGTAACCCATCACCGTGTGGAGCCAATGCTGAGTGCAAAGAGCGCAACGGTGCCGGATCGTGCTCATGTCGTCCAGAGTATTTCGGTGATCCATACAGTGGCTGTCGACCAGAGTGTGTCCAGAACTCAGACTGCGATCGATCTAGAGCATGTGTAAATAACAAATGCAAGGATCCTTGTCCGGGTGTCTGTGGTATTAATGCAGAGTGTCGTGTACAGAATCACGCTCCAAATTGTGCTTGTATACCTGGTTATACCGGTAATCCTGCAGATGTTTGTAGGCTTTTAGAGCCAGGTAAGTAAATGATAGTATATCTATAGTAGTTTCTATTATATTTCGGTAAACTGTGTAGATTCCTTCTTTTTTGTAAACTATTCTATAATTTAAATTGTACTTTATGTATCTATGTAGTAACTTCTGCACCCCCGACCAATCCTTGTCAACCCTCACCATGTGGTCCGAACAGTCAATGTCGCGAGATCAACGGACATGCCGTCTGCTCTTGCCAGACCGATTTCATAGGAACACCACCGCAGTGTCGACCCGAATGTGTAGTTAGCTCTGAATGTTCCCAAAACAGTGCTTGTGTGAATCAAAAATGCTCAGACCCATGTCCAGGAACGTGTGGCGCAAATGCAAGATGTCAAGTTGTAAACCACAACCCAATTTGTAGCTGTGCATCAGGCTATTCCGGTGATCCCTTCATAAGTTGCGCCAAAAACGAATGTAAGCTCGCCATGCGCTCTCCTATTTTGTTGTCTGTCTGTCTCCTATAACTTTTGCATGTGTCCTTAATTCTAGTACCTCCTCAAGATCAAAAAGACAATGAGAACCCATGTGTGCCGTCACCTTGTGGTCCAAGCTCTCAGTGTCGCGTGATCGGCTCGCAGGCTGCATGTTCATGTTTACCCAACTATCTGGGTCGTCCGCCAAACTGTAGACCAGAGTGCACCCAGCACCCAGAGTGTCCGAGTAACAAAGCATGTCAGAATGAACGTTGCGTCGATCCGTGTCCGGGAGCATGTGGTAGAAATGCTCAATGTAATGTAGTTAATCACTCTCCAAAATGCACCTGTATACCTGGCTATGAGGGAAATCCTTCTCTACAATGTACTCTAGCTATTGCTCCTCGTAAGAATTAGTCATTCATCTATTATTTTCTCTTGCCTAGAATTCTTTCTTAAATATATTTTTATTTGTATATAAATTTAGCTATTGAACGTGATCCAGAGCCTACTCCGTGCAGCCCCTCGCCGTGCGGACCAAATGCTGAGTGTAGAGAGCGAAACGGTGCAGGAGCATGTTACTGCTCCGCAGGCTTTGAAGGAAATCCGTACGATAGTTCCATTGGATGTCGTCGTGAATGTGAAACCAGCAATGACTGTTCCGACAAATTGTCCTGTGTACGCTACAAGTGTATAGATCCTTGTGTAGGTATCTGTGGAACATATGCCCTATGCAATGTGAACAATCACATTCCTGTGTGCACGTGCCCCGTTGGATACACCGGTGATCCGTTCTTCCAGTGCAAAGAAGCACCTCCACCACGTAAGTTCTCTAAAGGAAAACAAAAGATTTTATAATATTATCATCTTTTTTTCTTTTACAGCACCTCAACGCGATAATTTCCCTTGTAATCCATCTCCATGCGGTCCCAACAGCAATTGCAGAGAGCACAACGGTCAGGCTGTATGCTCTTGTCAGTCTAATTACATAGGCACACCACCGCAATGTCGTCCCGAGTGTGTCGTAAGCTCAGAATGTCCAACCGAGAAGGCTTGCATACGCAACAAATGCACAGATCCCTGTCCAAACACGTGCGGCATCGAAGCCCAGTGTCATACAGCAAATCACAATCCCATCTGTGCTTGTCCTGCCGGATTCACAGGTGATCCGTTCGCACAATGCTCACGCATACCAATCGTACATGATCCGCTTCCAACGGAACGACCACCATCATGTGTTCCATCACCATGTGGACCAAACTCAAATTGCCAAATGATCGGTGGAAACCCAGCTTGTTCGTGCTTACCAAACCATATTGGTAGTCCACCATCATGCAGACCTGAATGTGTACTCAGTCAAGACTGTGCTAGCCAGGAAGCATGTCTACAACAGCGTTGTAAAGATCCATGTCCAGGATCGTGTGGTTTCGAGGCTAAGTGTCACGTACTTAACCATGTGCCAATATGTACGTGTAACGATGGCTTCATAGGTGATCCATTCGTCCAATGTACCGTTAAACCTCCAGTCACCGAATCTGTACTACAAACCGATCCATGCAATCCATCTCCATGTGGTGACAATGCAGAATGTTCGAACGGCGAATGCAGATGTATCGCTGAGTATCAAGGCAATCCGTACGAGAGTTGCAGACCAGAGTGCTCAACAAATGCAGACTGTGGTCGTGACCGAGCTTGCCTACGAAGCAAGTGCGTTGATCCGTGCCCAGGCACATGTGGTCAAAGTGCCCAATGCGAAGTTGTCACACATATTCCGATCTGCTCATGTCCCACCGGATACACCGGTGATCCATTCACAAACTGTCGCATTGCCGTCATTCAAGCTGATCCCAAACAAGATCCATGTCATCCATCACCTTGTGGAGCAAACGCACAATGTCGTAACGTTAACGAACATGCTGTTTGCTCTTGTCTACAAGGATTCATTGGGGCACCGCCTCAATGTCGTCCCGAATGTGTGGTCAGCAGTGAATGTTCTCCTACACAAGCTTGTGTTAATCAGAAATGCGTGAATCCTTGTCAGGGAGCATGTGGCATTAATTCGCGTTGTGAGGTATTCAATCACAGTCCAATTTGTAGTTGTGGTGCCGGTCAAACTGGTGATCCGTTTAGAAGTTGTCAAACTATTCCCCAAGCACCTGTCGATCGTGACGAAGAAATACAACGTGATCCATGTGTACCAACACCGTGCGGACCAAATTCCTTGTGTCGTGCAAATGGTAACTCACCGTCTTGTCAATGTGTCCAAGGATACATTGGTTCTCCACCGAACTGCCGACCCGAGTGTGTGATCAACACAGACTGCTCCAGTCGACAAGCATGCTTGAATAATAAATGTGCAGATCCTTGTCCCGGTTCATGTGGCACAAACTCTGAATGCCGAGTGATTAGTCATACCGTCTCCTGTGTTTGTCCATCTGGATTCACGGGTAATCCATTCGTACAATGTATTGCGAAGCAAATCATTGATGAGCCAATCAATCCATGTGATCCTTCACCGTGTGGTGCAAATGCTGAGTGTACCCAACGCAATGGTGCCGGAGCATGTAAATGCATCCAAGACTATCAAGGAAATCCGTACGAAGGATGCCGACCTGAGTGTGTGTTAAGCTCTGACTGTGCCAGTGACAAGGCTTGTATCCGCAACAAATGTGTGGATCCATGCCCTGGTGTATGTGGCCAGAACGCTCAATGTCTATCCTTAAACCATGTACCAACGTGTATCTGTATCGATGGATACGTTGGTGATCCATTCGTTACGTGTCGTCAGCCCATACAGGATCCAATAACAGAAATCTCAGTAACAGATCCATGCAGACCCAGTCCTTGTGGACCAAACAGTAAATGCCGAGAGGTAAATAGTGTTGCCGTGTGCTCCTGTGAAAATGAATACATTGGTGCACCACCAAACTGTAAGCCAGAATGTACCGTAAATGCAGAGTGTAGTCAGAACAAGGCATGTCATAAGTTCAAGTGTGCAAATCCATGTGCAGGTACATGTGGAGTGAATGCTCGCTGTGAGGTTATCAATCACAATCCTATCTGTAGTTGTCCTCTAGAAATGACTGGTGATCCATTTAATCGTTGCTTTATTGGTAAGATTTTGTGATGTTTATTATATTTGAATTAGTTTAATGATTTATCCTTTAGCACCGAAAGAAGATCCACCAATTGAACCAAGGCCATCAAATCCATGCTATCCATCACCGTGTGGCCTCTATTCCGAATGCCGTGTTAACGGTAACTCTCCATCTTGCAGTTGCTTGCCAAATTACACAGGAGCACCTCCGAACTGTAGACCTGAATGTGTTGTGAACACAGATTGTCCATCCGATAAAGCGTGCATTGCCGAAAAGTGTCGAAACCCATGCGAAGGTTCATGTGGATTCAATTCCGAGTGTCGCATCCAAAACCATATTCCAATATGTACGTGTCGGGCCCGTTTCACCGGTGATCCATTCACCCAGTGTATTGAAATCATCGAACGGCCAGTTCCAACACAATCTTATGATCCTTGTGATCCATCGCCATGTGGATCAAATGCTGTCTGCAATAATGGTGCTTGTTCCTGTCTACCAAACTATATGGGAGATGCATACAGTGGATGTCGCCCAGAGTGTACACTGAACACTGACTGTTCCCCAAACAAGGCTTGTATTAACAATCGTTGTGTTGATCCTTGCCCGGGAACGTGTGGTCTCGAAGCTCGCTGTGATGTATCCAATCATATTCCCAGTTGTAGTTGTCCTCCAAGTTACACAGGTGATCCATTCGTTGCCTGCAGACTAGTCCAACAAGTCGAAATTCAGCGTGATCCTTGCAATCCATCACCATGTGGTCAAAATGGAATTTGTCGCATCTCGAACGGTGCTGGCGTCTGTGCATGCCAACAAGGAATGATTGGCAGTCCACCATCATGTCGTCCCGAATGTCTGTCCAGTGGTGAATGTGCCCTACAACGCGCGTGTCTCAATCAAAAGTGTAGTGATCCTTGTCCAGGCACATGCGGTCAAAATGCTCGCTGCCAAGTAATCAACCACAATCCGATTTGTAGTTGCAGCAACGGTTTCACCGGTGATCCGTTTACCAGGTGCTATCCTCAGCCGGTCGTAGAAGTACCTCGCGATCCTATAAATCCGTGCATTCCGTCGCCGTGTGGTCCGAACAGTGAGTGCAAAGTGATCGGTGACAGTCCCGCGTGTTCATGTCTAGTGAACTATATCGGTACTCCGCCAAGCTGCCGACCCGAGTGCACAATAAATCCGGAGTGTTCTAGTAATCATGCTTGCATGAATCAAAAGTGCGCGGATCCTTGCCCAGGATCATGTGGCGTTAATGCCAAGTGTTCAGTGATCAACCATACACCATCATGTTCCTGTGATGTTGGCTACGCCGGAGATCCATTTACCAGCTGCGTTCGAGTACAAGGTAGGAATTTTAACTATTACTTTTTTTATTTATATTCTTTTAAAATATTTAAAGTGTTTTAAGTGAAAAATTATGGTGTGTCTTTTCAGAAATCGATCACAATATAAATATAATCATTCATGTTCTTACAAGAGTACACGTGCACATTAAAAATTAAAAGCTATGAATCAAATAATAAATATTGAAATATTTTGAAAATATGTATTTTGATCGATTTCAATATGAAATATGGTGACACAATTAACGAAAAGTGCTTAGCTTACATAATACGAGTTCAAAAGTGTAATAATATCTTAATATACAGTTTTTAAATGTTTGAACTCTTCGAAAATAATCAAATAATAATAATAATTACTGCTACAACTAAATAAAGTGAAAGTGTATCTTAGACATGACATTCAAAGCTAAACAAAAGCTAACATTCGATGTTTAAATATAATCATTTATCTTGATTTTTTTTTAAACTTTGGCACTGAACCCTTAGTTCAGTTTATAGCATATCAATTTTATTGTATCAAGATTATTGATTATATCTGGACTAAGATTAACAAATTATAACTTTGCCGCTGCTTAAACAACACAAAAATTTGGAAGAGAGTTCCAGGTAAGCTCCAGGCTCTCCATCGTGGGACCCAATACACCAACACAAACACAAATCTCAAACAAACCTCACTTAACTCAAATACAATCAAAAGCCAATGCTTTTACTAAAAAAAAACAAACAACCAAAATCTCTCTCGCTCTCTTAAAACCAGCGCTATCTCTCACACGGAAAACACAACAAAAACAAAAATACAATCTTAACATCTATATACAATATATATGCGACGGTTATAATGCAAAACTCACACCCCTTCCCAAAATAGTATTAAGGGTATACCAAACAATATTTATTACTCTGACAATTCCTAAAAAATCGAAACTCTTTCCTCTCCCACAATCACCACCAACTTCGTCTAGCTGATGTACCCCACGAGAATCTGACACCCTGTCTGCCAAGTCCCTGTGGATTAAATGCCGTATGCCGTGAACAAAACGGTGCTGGTGCCTGCCAATGTCTTCCCGAACACTTTGGAAATCCATACGAAGGCTGTCGACCCGAGTGTCTTGTTAATTCCGACTGTCCATCTAATCGTGCCTGTGTCCGTAACAAATGTCAAGACCCGTGCCCCGGAACGTGCGGTCAAAATGCTGACTGTCAAGTTGTTAATCATCTCCCATCGTGTACATGTCGCACAGGTTACATTGGTAATCCCTATCAATTCTGCAACGTCCAACCACCCACACGTAAGATACCAACTCCATTTACCATATATAATATATATAACCTAACTCCATAACACCAAAAAACTAAAACTCGATCTTCGTTAAACTCAATACTTATGGGAACGTTTTTATTACGTTCGTAATCCTAGCTATTCTAGATGAACACAGAAATCCCTGTCAACCATCTCCATGCGGTCCAAACAGTCAATGTCGGGAGACTAATGGACAAGCTGTTTGCTCATGTTTGCCTGAATACACGGGAACTCCACCAGGTTGTAGGCCTGAGTGTGTTGTTAACTCTGAATGCGCCCGCGATAAATCCTGCAAAAATCAAAAATGCTCCGATCCATGTCCTGGTGCTTGTGGCACCGAGACTGAGTGTCGCGTTAATAATCACAGTCCCATTTGTTCGTGCAAGTCTGGTTTTACTGGAAATCCATTCACTAGATGTAGTCGAATTCCTCGTAAGAAAATCATCTTTAGTCAATAGTTTTACATTTTCTAAATATCATTGTCGATCCTTATAATTAGCTCCACCAGCGTATGTTCCGCAGGATGTCCTCGTAAGAGATCCATGCAGTCCGTCACCGTGTGGTCTGTTTGCGGAATGTAGAAACTCAAATGGAGTGCCATCGTGCTCATGTCGCACCACTTACATTGGGGCACCACCTAATTGTCGTCCCGAGTGTACCGTTAGTACAGAATGTCCTAGTCATCATGCCTGCATTCGTCAAAGATGTGTAGACCCTTGTCCTGGTTCCTGTGGCGCACAAGCCACGTGTAATGTAATAAATCACACACCCAACTGCGTATGTAATCCGGGTTATGTTGGAGATCCTTTCACTAGTTGTCAACCTGCTCCTCCACCACCACCACGTAAGCACTGCTTTCCAAAACCTGCCCACAATCTCTCTAATGTCTATATATACAAATGTTTTATTTAGAACATGAGCCTGTTGTCAACGATCCATGTGATCCATCACCGTGTGGATCTAATGCTCAATGTAGAAATGGTATCTGTTCATGTCTTCCCGAGTACCAGGGTGATCCGTACAATGTATGTCGACCAGAATGCGTTCTGAACACAGATTGCTCCCGAGATAAGGCATGCCTTCGAAATAAATGCATTGACCCTTGTCCGGGCACTTGTGGTCAACATGCCATCTGTGAGGTATTAAATCATATACCAATGTGCAGTTGTCCGTCTGGTACCACCGGAAATGCATTCGTTCAATGCAGACCAGCTCAACGTAATGATCTATCTCTATTCATTTCTCTCAAACCCTTCTCATTTCAAAAAAATATATATATATATTCTCCGAAATAGCCATAGCAGTCCAGAACCCTTGTAATCCATCTCCATGCGGTCCAAACAGTCAGTGCCGAGAAATTCAAGGACAAGCGGTATGCTCTTGTGTTTCTGGATATCTTGGAAGTCCACCCATGTGTCGTCCAGAGTGTGTTGTTAACTCAGAGTGTTCCCAAGTCGAAGCTTGCTCTAATCAAAGATGTATTGACCCATGCCTGGGTACATGTGGCGTTGGTGCCAAATGTAATGTAATAAAACACAATCCAATCTGCAGTTGTCCATCTCGATACAGCGGTGATCCTTTTGTCCGTTGTCAACCGATAAGTATGCAATTTCTAACATGAACCCAATTTTTTGTAAGATTATCTACAATATCTTGCCTTTTAGTCGAACATACTCCACCTCAAGACCCTATAAACCCTTGTTATCCTACTCCATGTGGTCCAAACTCCGAGTGTAGACCGGTAGGCGAGTCACCGGCATGCTCTTGTCTGCGAGAATTTATCGGTTCGCCACCAAATTGCCGTCCCGAATGTATCAGTAACTCCGAGTGCTCCAGTTCTCTGGCTTGCATCCATCAAAAGTGTACGGATCCATGTCCTGGATCGTGTGGCCTTAATGCTGCGTGTCGAGTTGTAAGTCATACACCGATGTGTGTTTGCAACCCTGGCTTCGAAGGAAATCCATTCAGTCAATGTTCCGAAACCAAACAACCGATTTATGAAGAATCTACGCCATGCATCCCAAGTCCATGTGGATCAAATGCAGTGTGCCGCGAACAAAACGGTGCAGGCTCGTGTCAATGTCTACCGGAATACATTGGAAATCCCTACGAAGGATGTCGTCCTGAGTGTATCCGTAATTCAGACTGTGCTTTCAATAAGGCATGTACTCGTAGCAAATGTATTGATCCATGTCCTGGTACATGTGGTCAAAACGCAGAATGTCAAGTGGTCAACCATCTTCCGTCTTGTACATGTTTAACTGGCTACACCGGAGACCCGTATAGATTTTGTAACATTCGGCCAAATGATCGTAAGATATTAAAATGTCTTTAAATGTAATACAATACAATTATTTAACTTCTCTTCTTAATCGCCATATAGCCATTGCTATTGAGTATGTGAATCCATGTCGTCCATCACCATGTGGATCAAACAGTCAATGTCGTGAGACCAACGGACAAGCCGTTTGCTCGTGTCTTCCTACGTTTATCGGAACTCCTCCGTCATGTCGACCCGAATGCGTTGTCAGTGCTGAATGTTCTGACAATCGTGCTTGTATCAACCAAAAATGTACAGATCCTTGTCCCGGAACCTGTGGCTCTAATGCCAATTGTCGAGTTACTCATCACAGCCCGATTTGTGCGTGTCAAGCACAGTACACAGGCAATCCGTTTACTAGATGCTATCCAATTCCTCGTAAGCAACAACAAAAACGCTTCATCGTTTTAAACTGTTTTACTAAACGAACTCTGTTTGACCAATTTAGCACCTATTGTAGAACCCGTCCAAGATATACCCCGTGATCCATGCTACCCTTCACCATGTGGACCGTACTCCGATTGTCGAAACGCCAACGGTGCACCGTCTTGTTCTTGTCTAAGCACCTACATTGGCGCTCCACCAAACTGTCGGCCCGAGTGTACAATTAACTCAGAATGTCCAAGTAACAAGGCTTGCATTCGAGAGAAATGTATCGATCCTTGTCCCGGATCATGTGGAGCAAGTGCCACCTGCAGCGTATTCAATCATACACCGATATGTTCGTGTATCCAAGGTTTTATTGGAGATCCATTTACAAGCTGTCAACCTGCACCGCCCCCACGTAATTATACACTATATTCTTAAATACCTATGAAGAGATCTGAAATAGCTGACTGAAATGTTTGCTCCCTATATAGTTAAAGATCCAATACCTGAAGACCCTTGTTATCCGTCTCCATGCGGTGCCAACGCACAATGTCACAATGGTATTTGTAGCTGTTTGCCAGAGTTCCAAGGAGATGCGTATGCCGGTTGTCGTCCCGAATGTGTTCTTAACTCAAATTGCCCTCGTGACAAAGCGTGTATTAAGAGTAAATGCAGAGATCCGTGCCCTGGAACCTGTGGTCAGTCCGCAATATGTGAGGTTAACAATCACATTCCCATGTGTAGTTGTCCGCAGGGTATGACCGGCAACGCATTTGTACAATGCAGACCGCTTCCAAGTATGTGTCCCACGATTCGTTTATATCTCGTAGGCAAAAAAGCTGTATCCTAATCGTGTTCAACTTTCCTTTAAATAGTTCCTGTCGTCCAGAACCCATGTAATCCGTCCCCGTGCGGTCCTAACAGTTTGTGTCGACAATCAAACGGTCAATCTGTATGCACATGCATTCAGGATTTTATTGGAAGTCCACCGACTTGTCGTCCCGAGTGTGTGGTCAGCTCTGAGTGTGCTCAAAACGAAGCTTGCAACAACCAAAAGTGTCGCGATCCTTGTCTGGGAACCTGTGGTATCTCTGCTCGATGCAATGTTGTCAATCATACGCCAATCTGTACGTGTCCACCCAATTTCTCTGGCGATCCGTTCCGCAGATGTCAACCTATTGGTATTTACAAAAATAATTCATCCCTCCTTTTGTATTCTTATGTAAAAAATATATATAAATATTCTTTAGTCCATCAAGATCCGATTGTTGAACAAACCAACCCTTGCCAGCCCTCACCATGTGGCCCCAATTCTGAGTGTAGACCTGTTAACAATTCTCCATCCTGTTCTTGTCTGACTGGATTTATCGGTTCACCACCGAACTGTAGACCGGAGTGTGTCAGCAATTCAGAATGCCCATCCAATAGAGCGTGTATGCGTCAGAAGTGCTCTGATCCTTGTATCGGCTCATGTGGTGATAATACAGTGTGTCGTGTGGTCAGTCACACACCAATGTGTGTATGTTTGGATGGTTACACTGGTGATCCATTTTCTCAGTGCCAGCCACAACAAATGACTCCCGTCTACCCCGAGACAATATCACCTTGTACACCTAGTCCATGTGGAGTAAATGCCTTGTGTCGCGAACAAAACGGTGCTGGTTCTTGTACATGCTTACCCGAGTACATTGGTAATCCATATGAAGGTTGTCGACCTGAATGCTCTTTGAACTCAGACTGTGCTTCCAATCGTGCTTGCATACGTAGCAAATGTCAAGATCCTTGTCCTGGTGCTTGTGCACAAAATGCCGTGTGCCAGGTTGTCAACCACCTGCCGTCTTGTTCATGTCTTTCTGGTTTCTCTGGAGACCCATACCAAACGTGTAGATTCCAAGAACGTAAGATTTCCGTCTCTCCACCTAATCTATATATTATATAAATAACTGATATAACCTCGATTACAGCTGTCCCAATTGTGTACGAGAATCCTTGTCAACCTTCACCCTGTGGTCCGAATAGTCAATGCCGAGAAGTGAACGGACAGTCGGTTTGCTCTTGCTTGCCCCTGTATGTAGGAAGTCCACCATCGTGTCGTCCCGAATGCGTTGTCAGCTCTGAATGTCCGCGAGACAAAGCTTGTTCAAATCAAAAGTGTACTGACCCATGTCCGGGCGTCTGTGGATCTAACTCCAACTGTAGGGTAAACAATCACAGTCCAATTTGTTCTTGTGACAATGGCTTCACTGGAAATCCATTTACACGATGCTATCGAATTCCTCGTAAGTCCCAAGTTCACATAACTATAGTTTCCAAAAAATACTTTATAATACTCATTTAGCACCGAATGATATTATCGTGCCGGAACCGCCTCGAGATCCTTGTTTCCCAACTCCATGTGGCCAAAACTCTGTGTGTCGCAATCAAAACGGTGTACCGTCATGCTCATGTCAACCCACCTTTATGGGTGCTCCACCTAATTGTCGGCCCGAATGCACAGTTAACTCTGAGTGTTCGAGCAACAAAGCCTGTATTCGTACCCGTTGTACAGATCCTTGTCCCGGTTCATGCGGAGAATCTGCCCAGTGTGACGTTTACAATCATATGCCCGTTTGCAGTTGCATCAGTGGATACAACGGTGATCCATTCTCGCAGTGTCGACCAATTGTAGTGAAACGTAAGAAAACAATCTTTTAAACTGTCGCTTTTTCTGGTCACCTCAATTATTTCAATGTTCTATAAATAGCTAATGAGGTAGTGCACGAAGATCCTTGCATTAGTACACCATGTGGTTCAAATGCCGTATGCGATAATGGAATCTGTTCATGCTTGCCTGAATACCATGGAGATCCGTATACAGGATGTCGCCCAGAGTGTGTTTTGAATTCGGACTGTTCGCGTGACAAATCTTGTCTGCGTAGTAAATGCGTAGATCCATGCCCCGGAACGTGTGCCCAAAATGCCGTGTGCGAAGTTATGAATCACATTCCGATGTGCAGTTGTCCAGCAGGAATGCTAGGCAATGCCTTTGTAGAATGTCGACCAGCTCCACGTATGTTACTCATAACATTAACAACTTTTTTCAATTATCTATAATCTAACTAAATGTGTGTAGCTCAATCTATTGAAATCTCAAATCCCTGCCAACCATCACCTTGCGGTCCATACAGTCAGTGCAGAGAATATAATGGCCAAGCAGTTTGCTCCTGTGTTCCTAATTACGTTGGTAGTCCACCTACTTGCCGCCCTGAATGTGTTATCAACTCTGACTGCAATCAAAACGAAGCATGCTCTAATCAGAAATGCAAAAATCCTTGCCTCGGAACTTGTGGCATCGCAGCCCAATGCTCTGTCATTCTTCATAATCCTATTTGCCGTTGTCCAGCTGGATTGACCGGTGATCCATTTTCGCGGTGTCAACCCATAAGTATGTTTTCTTCGAATTGTTTATTTTCTCCTGAATCTCATTGTCTTGAATCCTATATTATTTTAGTTGAACAACCTCCACAAAAAGATCCGATAAATCCATGTTATCCTAGTCCATGTGGTTCAAACTCAGAGTGTCGTCCTATCGGTGAATCACCATCGTGCTCATGTTTACCCGAGTTCATTGGCAATCCGCCAAACTGTCGACCGGAGTGCATCAGTAACACCGAATGCTCCAGCAATCTGGCTTGTATTCGACAGAAATGCACAGATCCATGTCCTGGCTCTTGTGGCGAAAATGCTGAATGCCACGTCGTCAGCCACACACCAATGTGCGTATGTGTCACTGGATTCATTGGAGATCCATTCAGCCGATGTGCACAACAACAAAATCCCGTATTGACTGAAACTTCTGCACCATGTACACCAAATCCTTGCGGAGCAAATGCCGAATGTCGTGAACAGAACGGTGCCGGCTCTTGCCAGTGCATTAAGGAGTACTTTGGAAATCCCTACGAAGGATGTCGTCCCGAGTGTGTTCTCAATTCTGATTGTGCTTCAAATCGTGCATGCTTCCGAAATAAATGTACCGATCCTTGTCTAGGCGTCTGTGGTCAAAACGCAAACTGTCAAGTTGTCAACCATCTACCATCGTGTACTTGTATTCCTGGCTTCACTGGTGATCCATACAGTTTCTGCAATACAAAACCCAATGAACGTAAGAATCTATATTGCAATCTTCGCATGTTCTGTCAAATTATAATAATATAAAATCCATTTCAATTTGTCAGCCATTGTCCATGAATACGTAAATCCGTGCAGTCCGTCTCCATGCGGATCGAACAGTCAATGTCGTGAAGTAAACGAACAGGCTGTGTGTTCTTGTCTGGCCACGTATGTAGGAAGTCCACCGAACTGTCGTCCAGAATGTGTTGTTAGCTCAGAGTGTTCTACGGATAAGGCATGTGTTGCACAAAAGTGCACAGATCCATGCCCTGGTGCTTGCGGAACGAATACAAATTGTCGTGTCCATAACCATAGTCCTATTTGTACATGTCGCAATGACTACACTGGCAATCCATTCACCAGATGCTATTCAATTCCACGTAAGAATTAAATAATGGTTTTCTATATGTCAGACGTATTCTGAACGCTCATTCTATTTCCTACAGCTCCAGTAATTGTCGCCGATGAAGTGATCCGCGATCCGTGTGTTCCTTCACCGTGCGGACTGAATGCACAATGCCGAAACACCAACGGACAAGCGTCTTGCTCATGTCTACCCACCTACATAGGAACTCCACCAAATTGTCGTTCTGAATGTAACTCCAATCGTGATTGCAGCAGCAATCTTGCTTGTATCCGCGAGAAGTGTATTGATCCATGTCCTGGATCATGTGGCTACGGTGCACAATGCCAGGTTATCAATCACACGCCAGTCTGTACTTGTATTCAAGGTTATATTGGAGATCCGTTCATCAATTGTCAACCAGCTCCACCTCCACGTAAACATATTATACTATATCTAAATCGGATCTACTCTCCTTACACAACCAATCTTTAAATTCTAGCCCGTGATCCCGTACTACAAACTGATCCATGTAACCCAAGTCCATGTGGTTCAAATGCGCAGTGTAATGATGGCACATGTACTTGTCTGCCTAAGTACAGAGGTGATCCGTACTCGGGATGTCGTCCAGAATGCGTAATCAGTACGGACTGCGCTCGTGACAAAGCCTGTTCCCGAAACAAATGCATAGATCCTTGTCCTGGCACATGTGCTCTAAATGCAATGTGTGCCGTAATAAATCACATTCCGATGTGTAGTTGTCCCACTGGATACTCTGGAAATGCATTCGTTCAATGTTCTCCAATACAACGTATGTTTTTTCATCAATACCCTGCCCACAATTTTATTGTCTACAATTTCCTCCCGTAATTTTAGATATTGAAGTTCAAGAACCATGCAATCCATCACCTTGTGGCCCGAACAGTCAATGTCGCAAGATCAACGGTCAGGCTGTGTGCTCTTGCATTACTGGTTTTATAGGCAGTCCTCCGACTTGTCGACCCGAATGTGTTGTAAACTCAGAGTGTCCTCCAAATGAGGCCTGCTCAAACCAGAAATGCTCTGATCCATGTCCAGGTACATGTGGTGTCAGTGCTCGTTGTAATGTCTTCAATCATAATCCTGTGTGCAGCTGCCTGCCCCGATATACTGGTGATCCTTTTGTCCGATGCCAACCCATAAGTAATGATTAACATTAAGTCTATCTGAAGCCGTATTTCTAAAATCCGTATTATGTTTGTCTTAAAATTAGTTGAAAAGCCCATTCAACAAGAACCCATAAATCCATGTCAACCATCACCTTGCGGTCCTTATTCTCAGTGTAAACCTATCGGAGAGTCTCCATCTTGTTCCTGTCTAAGTGAATACATCGGATCGCCACCACACTGCAAACCAGAATGCATTAGTAATTCAGAATGTAGTAGCAGTTTAGCTTGCATTCGACAAAAGTGTCAGGATCCATGTATCGGATCTTGTGGTTCCAATGCTCAGTGCCGAGTAGTTAATCACACTCCAATGTGTGTATGCCAAATTGGTTTCACCGGTGATCCGTTCACGCAGTGCTCCGTACAGCGTGATCCCATCTCTGAGATTTCTAGACCTTGCACACCGAGTCCGTGTGGCATTAATGCTGAATGTCGTGAGCAAAATGGTGCCGGCGCATGTCAATGTTTGCCCGAGTTCTTTGGCAATCCTTACGAGGGTTGTCGTCCTGAATGTGTTGTTAACTCTGACTGTGCATCGAATCGTAATTGTCAACAGAACCGTTGTCAGGATCCGTGTCCAGGTACGTGTGGTCAAAATGCCGAGTGTCAAGTTGTGGCTCATCGACCGACCTGCACGTGCAGAACTGGATTCGTTGGTGATCCATACCAATTCTGTAGCATCAAATCAGATGAACGTAAGACTGAGTTTTGACTAAATATATTAAACTAACCTTTTAACCTGCAAACGTATTAATTATAAAATACAACACATAATGATTAATACTATCTAAATATTAGCCATTACACCGATCTACGTGAATCCCTGTCAACCCTCTCCATGTGGATCGAATAGTCAATGTCGTGAAGTAAATGGCGTAGGAGTATGCTCGTGCATCGTGGGTTACGTTGGAACTCCGCCGGGATGTAGACCAGAGTGTGTCGTCAGTAGCGAATGTCCACGTGACAAGGCCTGCATTGGACAGAAGTGCGTTGATCCCTGTGTAGAACAATGCGGCTCTAACGCTAATTGTCGCGTTAATAATCATAGTCCAATTTGTTTCTGTAAACCTGGCTTTATCGGAGATCCCTTCACCCGCTGTTACCTAATGCCTCGTAAGCTCATCCATATAGAAATCTGTTTCTTGTATAAAAAATATACTTAAACGAATCTCTCGAATTAGCTCCCTTAGCCCCCGTATATGACGAACCAATCAATCCCTGCTATCCGTCCCCATGTGGTCTAAATGCTGACTGTAGAAATGCCAACGGTAGTCCAGCGTGCTCGTGCCGTCCAACCTTTATTGGGGTACCTCCGAACTGTCGACCCGAGTGCACTATAAATGCAGAGTGTGCCAGTAATCTAGCGTGCATGCGAAACAAGTGCAACGATCCATGTCCTGGTTCTTGTGGACTGCAAGCACATTGTGAAGTTATCAATCATACACCAACTTGTACATGCGTTGACGGATTCATTGGTGATCCGTTCACAAGGTGCCAACCAGTCCCACCACCATGTAATTACCATACATTATAAACCATCTATTTTTTTTCCAAAACTATAAACTTATAATATATCTATAGTGCAAGAGCCTATTGAAGAAGATCCATGCTACCCATCACCGTGTGGATCCAATGCACAATGCTTAGAAGGTATATGCTCATGTCTGCCAGAATTCCACGGTGACCCCTATTCTGGTTGTCGTCCAGAATGTGTTTTAAATTCTGATTGTGCCCGAGACAAAGCTTGTCTGCGCAATAAATGTAAGGATCCATGTGTAGGAACATGTGGTCACAATGCCAATTGTGAGGTTACAAATCACATTCCAATGTGCAATTGTCCTCCGGGAATGGAGGGTAATGCTTTTGTAGAGTGTAGACCAATAGTTCAATGTACGTATTTTCTATTTTATTAATCCTTCATACTTAATTTATTCCTTGAATGTATACATTCAGTACAAATACCACAAAATCCCTGTTATCCATCTCCGTGTGGCCAGAATAGTCAATGTCGCGAGGTTAATGGTCAAGGTGTGTGCTCATGCTTGCCGGGTTTCCTGGGAAGTCCACCGTCGTGTCGACCTGAGTGCGTTGTTAACTCCGAATGTCCTCAAAATCAAGCCTGCGCAAATCAAAAGTGTCGAGATCCCTGTATAGGAACCTGTGGTATCAGTGCTAAATGTGTGGTGGTTAATCATAACCCGATATGTAGTTGTTTACCAAGGTATTCTGGCGATCCGTTCATCAGGTGCCAGCCCATAAGTATGCATACCATTAACTCTTAAAAAAAAGTTTCGTATAGTTACATGAGTATTATTTTAGTTGAGCAACCTCCACAAAAAGAACCGATTAATCCATGTCAACCATCGCCATGCGGACCGAATTCCGTATGTCAACCCATCAACGATTCTCCATCGTGTTCGTGCTTATCTGAATTCATCGGATCCCCTCCAAATTGTCGACCCGAATGTGTGTCCAATTCTGAGTGTTCTAGTAATTTGGCCTGCATACACCAGAAATGTGTTGATCCTTGTCCAGGATCTTGTGGACTCAACGCTGAGTGCCACGTGATCAGTCACACAACAATGTGTGTGTGCTTACAAGGATTTACAGGTGATCCATTTTCACAGTGCACTGCCAAACAGCAGTTACCAATATATGAACAGTCCACTCCTTGTGAACCCAGTCCATGTGGTCCAAATGCCATATGCCGTGAACAAAATAATGCAGGCGCCTGTCAGTGTCTTCCAGAATACTTTGGAAATCCCTACGAGGGATGTCGTCCAGAGTGTGTCCTTAATTCAGACTGTGCATCAAATCGTGCTTGCCTGCGTAGTAAATGTGTTGATCCTTGCCCCGGAACCTGTGCTCAGAATGCAGAATGTCTGGTCGTTAATCACCGACCTTCATGCAACTGTCGCATTGGTTACACTGGCAATCCGTACACTTTCTGCAATATTCAGCCTATCGAACGTAAGATTCGTTTCCATGACATTTACTAACCACCTTTTCTAAATTATACAATATTAATTTGATCTTACTAATTCACCAAAAATCTTAATATTTAAAATAGCCAACGACATTTTGTACGTTAATCCCTGTCAACCCTCGCCCTGCGGTCCTAATAGCCAATGTCGTGAGATAAACGGACAAGCTGTGTGCTCTTGCCTGCAGTCATTTATCGGAACACCACCTGGCTGTCGTCCCGAGTGTGTACAAAGTTCAGAGTGCTCACGTGACAAAGCCTGCGTGAACCAGAAATGTGTAAATCCTTGCTCCAATATGTGTGGCACGAATGCCAACTGCCGCGTGGTCAACCATAGTCCTATATGTTCATGTGAAACTGGACACACTGGGAATCCGTTTACCCGTTGTTATCCGATACCTCGTAAGAATTTTACATCTCATGAATTGCTGCTCCCATACTAAGTTACATTTTGTTGTATAAAGCCCCCGTGAAACCAACGTATACTGACGAAGTTAGAGATCCTTGTTATCCATCCCCGTGTGGCTTAAACTCACAGTGCCGAAACTCAAACGGAGTACCATCGTGCTCTTGTCTGCCTACATACATTGGATCACCACCCAACTGTCATCCCGAGTGTACGATCAGTGCTGAATGCACCAGCAACAAGGCATGTATTCGTGAGAAATGCATTGATCCTTGTCCTGGTTCCTGCGGAGTACAGACCAGGTGTTCTGTTATCAATCATACACCGATCTGTAGTTGCATCGAAGGATATATAGGAGATCCCTTTACCAGTTGCCAACTGGCTCCACCCTCACGTACGATACATATTAATTCTTTTGTTATATCTATGTATCTTTATCTTTCCTCTGTATAAAAATATAGCCCAAGAACCTCTAGAATCAGATCTATGCAACCCGTCACCATGTGGTCCGAACGCTCAATGCCAAAACGGCGTATGCACATGTTTGCCAGAGTTCCAAGGGGATCCGTATGCTTCGTGTCGCCCAGAGTGTGTTCTCAATTCAGATTGTGCTCGTGACAAGGCTTGTGTACTAAGTAAATGTGTGAATCCCTGCATTGGAACCTGTGGTCTCAATGCAATCTGCGAAATCAACAATCACATCCCAATGTGTAGTTGTCCCGTTGGAATGGAAGGAAATGCATTTGTCAGCTGTAGACCACTTCAATGTATGTCAATTTCCTTTTGCGAAACAATCAAATCTTATCTCTGATATTCTTGTATAGCTCCGATTGTACAAAACGTGTGCAGTCCATCACCATGTGGTCCAAACAGTCAGTGCAGAGAAATCAATGGACAGGCTGTATGCTCTTGTGTCCAAGGTTTCATCGGTAGTCCACCCACGTGTCGACCCGAATGTATTGTGAACTCCGAATGTTCAGCAAGTGAGGCGTGCTCAAACCAAAAATGCCGTGATCCATGTCCTGGTACATGTGGCATTGCTGCCAAATGTAATGTCGTCAATCACAATCCAATTTGTAGCTGCCTTCCAAAATATACCGGTGATCCGTTCTTACGATGCCATCAAATAAGTACGATCCATATCTATGTTTCAAGCCACAATCATATTTATAAATTAAACTCGATATTCTAGTTGAATCACCTCCACAAAATGAACCCATCAATCCATGTCAACCGTCTCCATGTGGTCCATACTCGGAATGCCGTGCAATCGGTGAATCTCCATCATGTACTTGCTTACCAGAATACATTGGCTCTCCGCCTAACTGTAAGCCAGAGTGCATCAGTAACACCGAGTGTTCCAACAGTCTAGCATGTATACGTCAGAAATGTTCAGATCCATGTGTAGGATCGTGCGGAGCAAATGCTGAATGTCGTGTTGTAAATCACATCCCAATGTGTGTCTGTCTGGTCGGTTACAATGGTGATCCGTTCAGTTTGTGCTCGGTCGAACGTTTACCCGCTCAAGATGATCCGAAGCCATGTTCCCCGAATCCATGTGGATCGAATGCCGTATGTCGTGAACAAAACGGTGCAGGTGCCTGTCAGTGTCAACCCGACTACTTTGGAAATCCGTACGAAGGATGTCGTCCAGAATGTCTTTTGAACTCAGATTGTGCATCGAACCGGGCTTGCGTTAGTTCAAAGTGTCAGGATCCATGCCCTGGTGCATGTGGTCAAAATGCAATTTGCCAAGTTGTTAATCACTTGCCATCGTGTACATGCCAACTAGGATTCAACGGAAATCCCTACACTTTCTGTGCTGTGCAGTCTATCGAACGTAAGCTAGATTTAATACCAAATATAGATGCAATTTAAATTGCTTAACATTTTACTCCTTGTTTGTAGCTGTTGTAATCGAGAACGTTAACCCTTGTCAACCCTCACCATGTGGTCCAAATAGTCAATGTCGCGTTGTTAACCAGCAGGCCGTTTGCTCGTGCCTTCCTGAGTTCAGTGGTTCTCCGCCTAGTTGTAGACCAGAATGTGTTGTCAGCTCAGAATGTCCTCAAATTAAAGCATGCGTTCATCAAAAGTGCGCTGATCCTTGTCCGGGTACATGCGGAACAAACACAAACTGTCGTGTTAATAATCACAGTCCTTTATGCTCGTGCAAGGATGGCTACACTGGAAATCCTTTCACCATATGTAATCGAACGCCTCCTCGTAAGATATTCAGTTCATTTTGCCTCGATCTATCCTTAACAATCAAAAAATAATTGAATTCTAGCTGCTCCAACTTATGTACCTTCTGATGAACCAAAAGACCCATGCTACCCATCTCCATGTGGTCCAAACTCGGAGTGTAGAAATATCAATGGAGTTCCGTCTTGTTCATGCCTACCCTCGTACGTTTCATCTCCGCCCAACTGTAGACCAGAGTGTACAATTAACGGTGAATGCCTGAGTAGCAAAGCTTGTATTCGCAACAAGTGTGATGATCCTTGTCCTGGTTCTTGTGGATTAAACGCAGAGTGTGCGGTTATAAATCATAATCCAACGTGCACTTGTCTCCGCGGATATGTGGGTGACGCATTCACTAGCTGTTCGCCTCCACCCCCAACTCCACGTAAATTTTTATACTAAAGACATTTAATGAAAACACTCACTGCAATTTTCTTTTAAAATATGCAGCCCCTCAAGAAGACTACAATGACCCTTGCAATCCATCTCCTTGTGGCCAGAATGCACAATGTAAAGACGGACAATGTTCATGTCTACCAGAGTACCATGGTGATCCATACTTCGGATGTCGTCCAGAGTGTGTTTTAGCCTCTGACTGTCCTCATAATAAGGCATGCCTTCGAAATAAATGCGTTGACCCTTGTCCTGGCGTCTGTGCTCCAAATGCAATCTGTGAGGTCATCACACACGTGCCGATGTGCAGTTGTCCCAGTCAAATGGAAGGCAACGCCTTTGTGCAATGTCGGCCAATGCAAAGTATAATCCTATTTTCTAAACATGGAATGCAAAATATATAATTTGTGCATTTCTTGTAGGTCCCATCATCGAAAACGTGTGTACTCCATCGCCATGCGGTCCAAACAGTCAGTGTAGGGAGATTAACGGCCAGGCAGTGTGCTCATGTATCTCAGGATACATTGGTGCGCCTCCGACATGTCGACCCGAATGCGTTGTCAGTGCTGAGTGTGCTCAGAACCAAGCGTGCTTAAATCAGAAGTGCAGAGATCCTTGTGCCGGTACTTGTGGCATTTTTGCCCGCTGTACGGTTATCAATCATTCTCCTATCTGTAGTTGTCCAACCAAGTATTCGGGAAATCCTTTCGTCCGTTGTCAACCAATAAGTAGGTGTACTGTATTTTAGCAAAAATATTTTATTTTAATTCACCGGTAAATTTTAGTCGAACAACCAATAAGTGATCCGATTAATCCATGTCAACCCTCGCCTTGTGGCCCCAACGCAATCTGTCAAGCTGTCGGAGATAGTCCGTCATGTTCTTGTTTGGCTGATTTCATTGGATCTCCACCCAACTGTAGACCAGAGTGTGTCAGCTACACAGAATGCTCTGACAATCTCGCTTGCATCGGTAACAAATGCAAAGATCCATGTATTGGTTCTTGTGGTGCTAATGCTGACTGTCGAGTGGTCAGTCATACGCCAATGTGTGTTTGCCAATTAGGATACACGGGAGATCCGTTCTCACAGTGTAGTCCCGAACGCATTCCAGTGATACAAGATCTAGCTACGCCATGCGATCCAAATCCTTGTGGCTCAAACGCTGTATGCCGAGAACAAAACGGAGCTGGCTCTTGCCAGTGCTTACCAGATTTCTTTGGAAATCCGTATGAGGTTTGTCGTCCCGAATGTATGACAAACTCTGATTGTCCCTCAAATAGAGCATGCGTCAATAACAAATGTAAAGATCCCTGTCCCGGTAGCTGTGGTCAGAATGCCGTCTGTCATGTAGTTAATCATCTGGCATCTTGTGTGTGTTCCAGTGGTTTCGTAGGTGATCCGTACAGATTCTGTTCTATTCGCGCTGATGAACGTAAGCCACATAACGAAAAACTAACTAATACCCTAATAAAAAAAACTTCTGTAATCTAGTTCATATTAAGAGATTATAAATTTATCCTTTTTCCAAATATCCATATAGCCATCGTTTACGTCAATCCATGTCAGCCTTCTCCTTGTGGTCCAAACAGTCAATGTCGTGAGGTTAACAGTCAGGCCGTATGCTCATGTCTGCCCACATATATTGGAAGTCCACCCGGTTGCAGACCGGAATGTGTGTCTAGCTCAGAGTGTGCCAACGATAAGGCGTGCATTAATCAAAAGTGCTCGGACCCATGTCCAGGTACGTGTGGTCTTAACGCAGAGTGTCGTGTCAACAAGCACAGTCCAATATGTTCGTGCAAGCAACGCTTTACAGGAGATCCCTTTACGAGATGCTTCCCAATTCCCAGTAAGATAATAAAACAAACAGTTTGAAGCATTCAGAATACAGTCAATATCGTATTTTTTCGAAACAGTTCAAGATGAAGTGCCTATTATTGTGCATACCAATCCTTGTGTACCCTCACCATGTGGTCCACATTCTCAATGTCAATCTATCAATAATCAAGCGTCCTGCTCGTGTCTGCCTAACTACTATGGTTCTCCACCTAACTGTAAACCTGAGTGTACCATTAACTCTGAGTGTCTTAGCAACCGAGCTTGCATTCGCGAAAAATGCATCGACCCCTGTCCAGGCTCATGTGGTCTCCAGGCTAGGTGTAACGTAATTAATCACACGCCGATCTGTTCATGCATCGAAGGTTATGTTGGCGATCCATTTACAAGCTGTCAACTGGCTCCACCTCCACGTAACATAGTTTTTTATTATTTTAAGAATCATGCTTTACTGAATTATTCCAATTTTCTAGCGAGAGATCCTATTGTGAATGATCCATGTGTCCCATCTCCTTGTGGTTCAAATACAAACTGTCACAATGGTATATGCACATGTCTGCCAGAGTATCAGGGTGATCCGTACTCTGGATGTCGTCCCGAGTGTGTCCTTAATTCTGAATGTCCTCAAGACAAAGCCTGCTTGCGCAACAAATGCATAAACCCTTGTCCAGGAACTTGTGCCCAAAATGGTATTTGCGAAGTTCATATGCATATTCCGATGTGCAGTTGTCCAGCGGGAATGCAGGGTAACGCCTTTGTACAGTGTCAACCAATACCGGTATCCGATGTAAAAAATCCTTGTCATCCATCACCATGTGGACCAAACAGTCAGTGCAGAGAGATAAACGGACAAGCCGTTTGTTCATGTGTACCTGGTTATATTGGCAGTCCACCAACATGTCGTCCAGAATGTGTAACAAGTGCGGAATGTTCTCAAACAAATGCTTGTTCTAATCAGAAATGCCGTGATCCATGTCCTGGTACATGTGGCATCGGCGCCAAATGTACGGTTGTCAATCACAATCCAATATGCAGTTGTCCGGCTCGATTCACTGGTGATGCCTTTACTCGTTGTCAGCCAATCGGTAAGCCATCGTTGATATCTCAATTGTTTGTTGTGTCAAGAGACTATATGAATTATATATTTATAGTTGAACAACCACCACCTCGAGATCCCATAAACCCATGTCAACCATCTCCGTGTGGACCTTATTCACATTGTAAACCCATTGGCGAATCTCCTTCATGCACTTGCCTATCCGATTACATCGGTTCGCCACCACAATGTAGACCAGAATGTGTGACCAATTCTGAGTGTCCATCAAATTTGGCCTGTATTCAACAAAAGTGTAAGGATCCTTGCCCCGGATCGTGTGGTGCCAATGCAGACTGTAGAGTCATTAGTCACACGCCCATGTGTGTGTGTGCCATAGGATATACTGGCGATCCATTCTCGCATTGTGAGCTTAAGCAAGCTCAAGTTCCCGAACAAGCAACTCCCTGCCTTCCGAGTCCGTGTGGATCCAATGCTGTGTGTCGCGAACAAAATGGAGCTGGAGCATGTCAATGTATTCCTGAGTACTTTGGAAATCCTTACGAGGGCTGTCGACCCGAATGTGTGCTCAGCTCTGACTGTGCTTCAAACCGAGCCTGTATTCGAAACAAATGCCAAGATCCCTGCCCAGGGTCATGTGCACAGAATGCAGATTGTCAAGTTATAAATCATTCGCCAACATGTAACTGTAGAATTGGATTTACCGGAGATGCCTTCCGATTGTGTACATTTATACCAGCTGATCGTAAGAATACTGATACTAATTTTGTTTTATCTCACATACTCTAAAAAAATATGTTTTTTTTCTTGTGCTTGTAGCCATTATTATCCAACACGTAAATCCATGCCATCCCTCACCATGTGGTTCGAATAGTCAATGTCGTGAAGTGAACGATCAAGCCGTTTGCTCTTGCCTTCCCACATACATCGGAAGTCCTCCATCGTGTCGACCCGAGTGCGTTGTTAGCGCTGAATGTCCCCAAGACAAAGCATGTACAAATCAGAAATGCACCGATCCATGTTTAAACACATGTGGTATCAATGCAAATTGTCGCGTCAATAATCACAGTCCAATCTGTGTATGTCAATCTGGATTTATAGGAGATCCATTTACACGATGCTATCCAAATCCTCGTAAGGAACAACACGAAAATTATTTTTTTACAGAAACCCAGATTCAAACGAGTAACTATTTAAATTTAGCTCCACCTGAACCACGTCCTCAGGACGAAATCCGTGATCCGTGCTATCCATCGCCATGCGGTCCAAATTCTGAATGTCGTAATGCAAATGGAGTGCCCAGTTGCTCTTGTCTGTCTACCTTCATTGGTGCTCCGCCAAACTGTCGGCCTGAGTGTACACTTAGCTCTGAATGTGCCAGTAACAAGGCTTGTATTCGTCAGAAATGTACAGATCCATGCCCTGGATCATGTGGTCTGTCTGCAAGATGCAATGTCCTCAACCACACACCTATTTGTACCTGTTTTGAAGGTTACGTTGGTGATCCATTCACCATATGTAGACCAGCTCCTCCCATACGTAAGATATACATAAAATAATTGTATTTTTAAATATATTTTCAACCAATATAACTTTATAGCAAATGATCCCATCATAACTGACCCATGCAATCCCTCACCATGTGGCTCAAATGCTCAATGTCTAAATGGAAAATGCTCTTGTATTGCGGAATATCATGGTGATCCCTACACGGGATGTCGTCCAGAATGTGTGTTAAGCTCTGATTGTGCGCGAAACAAAGCTTGTCTTCGAAACAAATGCGTCGATCCTTGCCCCGGAACATGTGCCCCAAATGCAGTATGTGAAACTATTAACCATATTCCAATGTGTAGTTGTCCCGCCGGCATGGAAGGTAATGCCTTTGTTCTGTGCAAGCCACAACAGGCTCCTGTTATCGAGAATCCATGCTACCCATCACCATGTGGTCCAAACAGTCAATGTCGCGAGGTCAACCAACAAGCAGTCTGCTCATGTGTCCAGGGTTTCATCGGAAGTCCTCCTACGTGTCGACCAGAGTGCGTCAGTAATTCCGAGTGTCCACAAAATGAGGCTTGCTCAAATCAAAAATGTCGCGATCCGTGCCCCGGAACATGTGGATTTGGAGCAAGATGTACTGTGATAACGCACACACCAATTTGTAGTTGTCCAGAACGATTCTCTGGAGATCCATTTGTCCGATGTCAACCAATTCTTGTCGAAACACCACCAACACCAGTCCGTGATCCCATAAATCCATGTTATCCATCACCATGTGGACCAAATTCACAGTGCCAGGCTATCGGCGAGTCACCATCATGCTCTTGTTCACGTGATTTCATTGGTTCTCCACCCAACTGCCGTCCGGAGTGTGTCAGTAATGCAGAGTGTTCCAGTAGCACAGCATGCATACGACAAAAATGCCAGGACCCATGTCCTGGATCGTGTGGAAATAATGCAGAGTGCAGAGTGGTCAGTCATACGCCAAACTGTGTTTGTGCCATTGGTTACACTGGTGATCCATTCTCAGGATGTGCTATTCAACAGTCACCGGTTGTAGAACAGTCTACACCTTGTGTTCCAAGTCCGTGTGGCTCAAATGCTAAATGCCGAGAGCAAAACGGAGCTGGAGCATGTCAGTGTTTGCCTGAATACTTTGGTAATCCGTATGAAGGTTGTCGCCCCGAGTGTGTACTTAGCTCAGATTGTCCATCAAATCGAGCTTGTATCCGAAGCAAATGCCAAGACCCATGTCTAGGAACGTGTGGTCAAAATGCCCTATGTCATGTTACCAATCATCTGGCTGTGTGTACATGTTTAACAGGTCACACTGGCAATCCTTATCAGTCCTGTAATGTACAGTACATTGAACGTAAGCCTCTTCTCTTATTTAAAAAAGTCAAATAATTTAATTACCTATTTATATATATATATATTTAAAGCTGTCTACGAAAATCCTTGTCAACCCTCACCATGTGGACCAAATAGTCAATGTTTAGAACGAAATGGACAAGCTATTTGCTCTTGCCTGCCCGAGTACCTGGGAAGTCCTCCTGCTTGTAGACCAGAGTGTGTCGACAGTTCGGAATGTTCTATGGACAAATCGTGCCAGAATCAAAAGTGTATTGATCCATGTCCTGGAACATGTGGATCAAATGCTAATTGTCGCGTGAATAACCACAGTCCAATTTGTTCCTGTCAAATCGGTCACACCGGCAATCCTTTCACAAGATGCTATCCCATTCCACCACGTACGGCCACAATCATTATTTTGGCCAAATTCCACAAAATAATGACGATGTCTTTTTTAGCTCCCCAAGATCCACCCGTCGAACCAGTCAATCCATGTGTACCATCTCCGTGTGGACTTAACTCTCAGTGTCAAGCATTCAACAATCAACCCTCTTGTACATGTCTGCCAAATTACATTGGAGCTCCACCCAATTGTCGACCCGAATGCACCATAAATGCAGACTGTTCTAGAAATCTAGCCTGCATCCGTGAGAAGTGCATTGACCCGTGCCCGGGATCATGTGGAAATAATGCTGTTTGCAATGTCGTAAATCACACTCCAAATTGTGTGTGTCTGCAGGGATACACTGGCGATCCATTTACCAGTTGTCAACCTACCCCTCCGCCACCACCACGTAAATAATATTTCCTGTTTGAAAAAAAACTTTTTTTATTTACTCCACATCCACAGCCAACGATCCAGTTGATCCATGCTATCCATCGCCATGTGGGTCAAACACAAGATGTGAAAATGGCATTTGTAGTTGTCTGCCAGAGTTCCACGGGGACCCGTACACGGGATGCCGACCAGAGTGTGTACTCAGCACTGATTGTCCAAGATCAAAGGCCTGCGTGAATCGAAAATGTGTTGATCCATGCCCAGGAACTTGTGGTCAGAACGCTATTTGCGAAGTAAACAATCACATTCCAATGTGTAGTTGTCCTAATGGAATGACCGGAAATGCATTTGTGCAATGCAGACCCATGATCCAGCAAAGTATGCCCGAAATATTAAATAAACGTGAGATTTTTCCTAATATCCAGTATCTGTTTCTGTAGCACCAGTTGTTCAGAATCCTTGTGTACCATCACCTTGTGGACCAAACAGTCAGTGCCGAGAGATTAGCAATCAGGCCGTTTGCTCGTGTGTGCAAGGTTTTATTGGTGCTCCACCAACTTGTCGACCCGAATGTGTTGTAAGCTCTGAATGTCCTCAACACGAAGCTTGCTCAAATCAAAAGTGTCGCGATCCTTGTCCGGGAACGTGTGGCATCAATGCCCGTTGCAATGTAGTGAGCCATAACCCGATCTGTAGTTGTATGCCTCGTTTCTCTGGTGATCCATTTATTCGCTGCCAACCAATCGGTAAATTTAATTTACGATAAGCTTTTCTGGCTTCCTGGTATTAAACTCAAACTTTATTTATTTATAGTTGAAAACATTCCTGTGCAAGATCCAATAAATCCATGCAATCCATCACCTTGTGGTCCTAATTCAGAGTGTCGAGCTGTAGGTGATTCACCGTCTTGTTCATGCTTACGCGATTACATTGGTTCTGCACCGAACTGCAGACCAGAATGTGCCAGCAACTATGACTGCCCAAATACCTTGGCATGTATGAATAAAAAATGTACAGATCCTTGTCCTGGATCGTGTGGTTCCAATGCCGAATGTCGCGTAGTCAGTCACACACCAGTTTGTGTGTGTGCCATTGGATTCATTGGTGATCCTTTCACTCAGTGCAATATTCAGCGTGAACCCGTCGTCGAAGAACATACCAATCCGTGCAGTCCAAGTCCTTGCGGATCAAATGCCGTTTGTCGTGTTCACAACAACGCTGGTGCCTGTCAATGTTTGCCCGAATACTTTGGAAATCCTTACGAAGGATGTCGCCCAGAATGCGTTTTAAACTCTGATTGTCAATCGAACCGTGCTTGCATTAATAGTAAATGTAAAGATCCGTGTCCTGGAGTTTGTGGACAAAATGCTGTATGTCAAGTAGTTAATCATTTGGCATCCTGTATGTGCCAATCTGGCTTCATTGGAAATCCCTATCAATTCTGTAACATCAGACCAAATGACCGTAAGAACACACAACCAAGTTTGTCCAATTTTATTATTTATAAATAATTTGCTATTCTTTCGTTAGCTCCTGTTGAAGTATATCGTAATCCTTGTCAACCATCACCTTGTGGAGAAAACAGTCAATGCCGAGAGGTCAATGCTCAGGCCGTTTGCTCGTGTTTGCCTGCATTCCAAGGTTCTCCGCCCAATTGTCGACCAGAGTGTGTATCGAGTTCAGAATGCTTGTCAACACAAGCTTGCATCAATCAGAAGTGCGTCGATCCTTGTCCAAATATGTGTGGAACAAATGCCAAGTGTCGCGTCAACAATCACAGTCCTCTTTGTTACTGTGAAAATGGTTTTACTGGAAATCCATTCAGCAGATGTAATCCTATACCACCTTCACCACCTCGTAAGCTAAACGCAAAATACTATAGCCCAAAAAACGCCATTTGTTTAACACAAATTTAATACACTTTATAGAAAAAGAACCGACACCACATAGAAATCCATGCGTGCCCACACCATGTGGTCCCTACTCAAATTGCCAACCCCAAGGAGATTATCCGTCTTGCTCGTGTCTTACCAATTATTACGGCTCACCACCAAACTGTAAACCAGAGTGTACTATAAACGCAGACTGTACCAGTAATCGAGCCTGTATGAATGAGAAATGTCGTGACCCATGTCCCGGATCATGTGGATTCTCAGCACAGTGTAACGTCATCAATCATACTCCAGTGTGCACATGCATTCCTGGTTATATTGGAGATCCATTCACCAGTTGTCATCCTAGACCTCCACCACGTAATTATATACGCACAAAAAAATCCAAAATTGAACTCGCCATTAAGTTTTTTCCACATTAATTTTAGCCCCCAATGACCCTATTAAAACGGATCCTTGCAATCCATCACCTTGTGGTACAAATGCTCAATGTCAAAATGGTGTATGCTCTTGTCTGCCAGAATTCCATGGTAATGCGTACGCCGGTTGTCGACCTGAATGCGTTGTGAATACCGAGTGCGCCAGAAATAAGGCTTGCATTCACAGTAAATGCGTTGATCCGTGTCCAGGAACATGTGGCCAAAATGCTCAATGTGATGTCATCAATCATGTTCCAGTTTGCAGTTGTCCCGTTGCCACCGAAGGAAATGCATTTGTTCATTGTACTGCCGTCGTCCAAAGTGTTCCTGTTGATGATACAAATCCTTGCTACCCATCACCATGTGGTCCAAACAGTCAATGTCGTCAACAAAACGGACAGGCTATTTGTTCATGTGTCCAAGGATATTTTGGATCTCCGCCGTCATGTCGGCCTGAGTGTGTTATTAATTCAGACTGTTTACCCTCTAGAGCGTGTGTCAATAGAAAGTGCATTGATCCATGTCCTGGATCTTGTGCACCAAATGCAATTTGCAAGGTTATGAATCACAATGCCGTCTGTGCGTGTCCTACGTCGTATGCCGGTGATCCGTTCACCAGATGCTCTCCTATTGGTATTTACAAACAAAATTGTACCTATTCAGCGAGTCTAACTTTACATATATTTTCTTTAGTAGTAGTTGAGCATACACCCGCAGAACCCGAAACACCCATTGATCCCTGTTACCCATCTCCCTGTGGTCTTTATTCTACGTGTAAAAACTTGAACGGAAGCCCAGTGTGCACATGTTTACCAACGTACATAGGCTCTGCGCCAAACTGTCGACCAGAGTGTACGGGCAACGGAGACTGTGCTAATCACTTGGCATGTGTTAACCGTAAATGTCAAAATCCTTGTACAAACTCTTGTGGCCAGAGTGCCGAATGTTCTGTTACCCACCACACGGCTAACTGTTATTGTCCATCAGGATATTTCGGTGATCCTTTCTACCAATGTCTAGTCCAACAACGTGAGTTTTGCAAATATTATAACCGTTTCGCGATATTCTATAATTTTTCTAATGTTCTGTAATGTGTACATGAACATTTCTTTACACATAACCAAACAAAATATCGCTGTATGACAGCCACTTTTACAAAAACATAAATAATAATTGATTGATGTCAATTTTTGATTAATTTTATTGAAAAACAAAACTGATTGATTTTATTATTTGTTTTATTAATAAAATTTATTAATTGATTGATTAGATTGATCTAATTGGTTGAATTTATTGAATTGATTTGATTAATTCCATATATTTATTTGATTATTTTATTTATTTGATTGATTGAATTGAATTGATAAAATCATAATTTAATTGTTTCCGATGATTTTATTGATTTAATTGATATTATTTGATCGATTTTAATGATAAAATTTATAGAATTGATTAATTTGATTGATTGATGATTTATAGAATTGGTTATTTTGATTGATTTGATTGATAATATTGATTAATTTTATTTGATTTTATTGATTAAATTGATTTCATTGATTTGATTTATTCGATAGATTTATTTAATTTATTTGATTGATTTTATTGATTTGATCGATTTGATTGATTTCATACATTTCATAGATTTTATTATTTGATTGATTTGATTGATTTTATTGATTTGATTGATTTGATTGATTTAATTATTTTATTGATTTGATGAAAATATATATATATTTTTATTACTATTTGATTAATTCAATTAATTTTATTGATTGATAAAATTGATAAGTATAATTGAATATATTCATTCGATTCATTTGATTGATTTGATTAATTCGATTTATTAGATTGATATGATTGTTTTTTTGATTTGATTGACTTGATTAAATTGATGTCATTTAATAGAAACAGATATAAAAGAAAAACGATAGAGAAAAAAAGAGAGATGGTGATCATAAAATTTAAAAATTATTAAATTCTTTATAATTATTTACTTAGACGAGATAAAAGTCCATCTTTTTAAAACCGTATGTTTTCTATTTTCCAGCCAAACCCCCACAAGACACCCAGATTGATCGTAATCCTTGCCAGCCAACACCCTGCGGTGTGAATGCTCGCTGCCGTGTCGAAAATAACTTTGCCATTTGCGAATGTACCCAAGAGTACCACGGAAATCCGTACGAAGGATGTCGACCAGAGTGCATCGGAAACTCGGAGTGCTCCATGAATCGCGCTTGCATCCGCCAAAAGTGTCAGGATCCATGTCCGGGTACCTGTGGTCTGGAAGCACTTTGCTCGGTAACAAATCACATTCCGATGTGCCAATGTCCACCGGGCACCACGGGCGATGCATTCCGTCAATGCGTTTTGTACGTTGAACGTGATGACCAACTCCAAACAGTTGATCCTTGTTATCCATCTCCGTGTGGCGTAAACACAGTTTGCCGCACATCAGGCAACCGCCAAGCCGTTTGCGAGTGTACACCTGGTTACTTTGGCAGTCCATTTGATGCCGGCTGTCATCCAGAATGTACAATTAGTTCGGACTGTTCGCGAGACAAGAGCTGTGTGAACAAGAAATGTGTTGATCCCTGTCCAGGCGTATGTGGTTATGCGGCCATGTGTCACACAATAAATCACAGTCCGATTTGTTCGTGTCCCGTTCAAATGGTTGGTGATCCATTCGTAGAATGTAGACCTGCTGTTGTTTCTGATCCTGTCGATCCATGCAATCCGTCACCATGTGCCCAGAACGGTTTCTGTCGTGTAGTTAACGGTGCTGCCATCTGTACATATCCTGAATGTATAATTAATGATGACTGCTCGTATGATCGAGCCTGTTTCAATCAGAAGTGCAGTGATCCATGTGTGAATGCATGTGGTGTAAACGCTTTATGTAATGCTGTTAATCACAAGCCAATTTGCTCATGTCCATCAGGATATGTTGGATCACCATTTGTACAATGTGTCTTGCAACGTGAAGATCCACCAATTGTTAAACCTGAATGTCAAAGTGACTCGGAATGTACCAACGATAAGGCTTGCATCAATCAACAGTGCAGAAATCCTTGTGCCGAGAGCAATACGTGCAGTGCAAATGCAGAGTGTCACGTTCAATTACATCGTCCGATTTGTGTATGTCGTGAAGGATTTACAGGAAACGCTCAGTTTGCATGTTACGAAATTGGATGTCGATCTGATGGTGACTGCCCAGCCACGGAAGCTTGTATCAATCGTAATTGTGTGGATACATGCGGACAAATCCAGTGCGGTACAAATGCTGTGTGTCGTTCCGACTTTAACCATCATGGAAGATGCTCGTGTCTGGAAGGATACCTAGGAAATCCTTTAGTAAACTGCGAACGGCCAGAGTGTACCGTTGACAATGATTGTCCTTATAGTTTGGCATGTACTAATGAAAAGTGTCGAGATCCATGCAACTGTGGCATTGATGCCCAATGTCGCGTCGATAATCACCGAGCCTCATGCAAGTGTCCTCCTGGATACGGTGGTGATGCTCGCGTACAGTGCACAAGAAGTAAATAATTTCAATATTTTATTTTTGTTATTTATACTAATACTTTTATTTCTATAGTTCCAGTGAAAGATAGTCCACAATGTACGATGGACGCTGATTGTTCCAGTAAACTAGCCTGTTTCAGTGGAGAGTGTAAGAATCCATGCTTGGAAACGAAACCTTGTGGTAGTCATGCCACCTGCTCTGTTGTTGATTCACTGCCTCTGCGAACGATGGTGTGCCAATGCGAACCTGGTTACATTGGTGATGCTGATGTTGCATGCCGTCTCGGTAAGACTCCGATCTATGTATTAAAAACTACTCATCCTCATCCATATAATTCTAACGATCAGTTATTGAGTTGCAGGCCGAACCTTTTTTATTTTTTTTTGTATTATTTTTATTTTGTATATTACTGCACCAAATAATAACATTTCACAAAAAAATGTATTATATATATATATAAAGCCAATCCTTAGTTGTATATACTGAAGAACGTATTTCATTAAATGCCTCTACATGTTTGGGTCCTTTTAATTAAATTTAAATTCTTATATCTACAGCTCCACAGAAAGATGTGAATCCATGCCAAGAGGCTAATCCATGTGCTCAGACAGCGATCTGCAGTGTACAAAATACCAGAGCTGTATGCTCTTGTCCACCTGGCCTCGTTGGGGATCCATTCAAGAACTGTTTCACCGAACAGAAAGCACCCGAGTGCAAAAATGATCAGGAATGCTCATCCACAATGGCTTGTATCAATTCTCGTTGTCAAAACCCATGCGCCGAACGTAATCCTTGCGCTGCTAATGCTGAATGCAGAGTGTCCCAGCACAGACCATTGTGCTCCTGTCCGGTCGGATGGGGTGGAGATCCTCAAGCATTGTGCTACAAACGTATGCTTATCTTTAAATATTATTATATAAAAATTAACTATATTTTATATTATTTTAACAGCCGAATGTAAATCTGATAATGACTGCCCGTACAACAAGGCATGTTACAATGAGAAATGCCTGAATCCATGTACATATGGAACGACACAATGTGCCCGAGGTGCAGAGTGTTTAGCTCAAAATCATCGAGCAAACTGCGTGTGTCCAGCTGGCACACAAGGTAATCCATTGGTAGCCTGTGTCACCGGAGTGTGTCAATATAACGAGGACTGCCGTGACGATGAATCTTGTGATCGCCTGAACAGAGTCTGTAGACCCGTTTGCGAAGATGACACATGCGCTGAATCAGCCCAATGCATCGGCAGACAGCATCAACCATCCTGTAGCTGTCGACCAGGAACCGTTGGAAATCCGTATGTCGAATGTCTGGACTACAAGGATCCAGGCACAAGTGTTGAACCTGAATGCCGTGTAGATGCAGACTGCCCGTCTCAGTTGGCCTGCTTCAGTGAGCGCTGCGCAAATCCATGTTCCAATCCAGACGTATGCTCACCCCAGCAAACATGCAGCGTCCTTGATACATTACCCCTGCGAACTGTTATGTGCAAGTGTCCCGTGGATATGATCACTGACAAATCAGGCAACTGTAGTCCAATTCGACAGGATGAACCTAGCTGCAGACTCGATGAAGAATGTGCCGATACCGATAAATGTATCAGTGGCACATGTACATTGGCCTGTCGTGTTGAACAGTGTGGCGTAAATGCTCAATGCTTGTCTACACGTCACTCGGCTGTATGTTCCTGTGCTCCTGGCTACGAAGGAAACGCTCTCTTCCAATGTTCACCAAGTAAATACACTTTTAAACTCTCTATCAGTAAAACGCATACTTAGATTGTTTTCTTTTTCTTTTAATTTCAGTTCCTAAGATTCCGAACCAAATCGATACCGTAGAATGTTACACAGACGACGAATGCGCCTTTGATCGAACCTGCAAAAATGAACGATGCGAAAATCCATGCTCACGTGAGAATGTCTGCATTCAAGGATCATTCTGTCACGCCGAAAACCATCAGGCCGTATGTAAATGTCCAGGTGGAATCAAGATCACTCCACAAACAACTTCTTGTCTTATACGTAAGTTCTCGATAACTTAATTAACTTTATTCAGATTCTAATCTTTTTTTTTAAAAAAAAAAACAAATTTAGCTACCCAAAATCCACAATGTACCTCGAACTCCGACTGCAATCTATCGGATGCGTGCATCAACCAGTTGTGCCTTAGTCCATGCAATTGTGGCGATAATGCTGAGTGCAGAGTCACAAATCACCATCCAGTGTGTAGTTGTAAACCAGGATACTCAGGAAATGCACAGTACGGTTGTTTCAAGCTTGGATGCACTTCAGACAGTGAGTGCAACGGTGACAAACAATGCTTTAATACAGAGTGTGTTGATCCATGTGCCATCAATGATCCGTGTGCAGTTAATGCTGAATGCTATGGACATAATCATCGAGCCACATGTCGCTGTCCATCGGGTCTTGAAGGAAATGCATTTGAGAAATGCATTAAAGTCGAATGTCATTCTGACTACGAATGTCCAGCGGATCGATCCTGCCAAAATGCTCGTTGCGTTAATCCATGTGCACCAAATTTCAATCCACCCTGTGCTCAGAATGCAGAGTGCTTTGTCCGTAACCACTTGGCTCAATGTAAGTGTCCTGAGACGTTACCTTACGGCAATCCATTATCATACTGTGAACGACAAACGGTACTGGATGAACATCCCGAATGTACAATGGACTTTGAATGTCCCAGCAAATTGGCATGCATTGGAAATCGATGCGTGAATCCTTGCAAAGAGCTAACACCATGTGCCCAGACAGCTGAGTGTAGTGTACTTGATAGTACACCAGTCCGGACAATGGTTTGTGAATGTCCTGATCTATGGGTACCAGACTTAAACGGAGAGTGTCGTCGCATTGTACTTCCAACACCACCAGGATGTCAACAAGATAGTGAATGCCCGGATCAGGAGTCCTGCATCAATAGACAATGTCGAAATCCATGTGACTGTGGAATCCATGCAACCTGTACAGTAAAGAATCATCGTGCTATCTGTTCCTGTGAGGAAGGTTACGAAGGTAATCCAAATGCTGCCTGTCGAACGGTTGGTTGTCGTATTGATTCTGAGTGTGACTCTGGCAAAGCTTGCATTAATGGAAACTGTATCAGTCCTTGTATTGTAAACGATCCGTGTGGCCAGAATGCCGAATGTTATGTTTCCGGAAATAAGGCTCAATGTAAATGCCAAAGTGGATACCGTGGTAATCCATGGGATAAATGTAATGTTGTCGGATGTCGAACGAACAGCGATTGCCCAAGTGACAAGTCCTGTGAGAATGCTCAGTGTGTGAATCCTTGTGTGTACGATAATACTTGCTCATCAAGAGCTGAATGCAAGGCTCAGAATCATATAGCCGTGTGTAGATGTCCTCCGGGAACGGTTGGTAATCCTTACGTTGGTTGTCAACCCGAACCTACACCAGAATGCAAATACGATACAGACTGTCCATCTAGACTTGCTTGTATTGATAATAAATGTATAAATCCATGTACTGCCCTTGAGCCATGTCAACGTCCATCACGCTGCGAAGTGGTTCCATCATCACCTGTCCGTACAATGATCTGTGTCTGTCCTGAAGGTTACGTAAGTAGCGGTAGCGGAACATGCAAGCCACTAAAACCAGTACAAGATATTGGTGGATGTGTCGCTGATTCAGACTGCCCAAATAATAAGGCATGCGTTAATGATATCTGCCGAGATCCTTGTAACTGTGGTCCAAATGCGGCTTGTCGAGTTAAAGACCACAAGCCCGTGTGCTCGTGTGAACAAGGCTTCGATGGAAATCCAGAAATCCAGTGCATTCGTATCGGCTGTAAATCTGACTCGGAATGTTCTAGCACACATTCATGCATCAATCGTCAGTGTATTCCAGCCTGTTCAGCTGACACAAGCTCTTGTGGAGAACGCGCTGAATGTTATGGTGTTAATCATCGTGCAGTTTGCGAGTGTCCACCCGGACTAAGCGGAAACCCGAAAGTATCATGCGGACTGCTTGGTTGTCGCACAGACACTGAGTGCCCAACTAACAAAGCTTGTATCAACAATAAATGCGAGAGTCCTTGTGAGAAGACTGCCGTTTGCAGTGCTACTGAAGTGTGTCAGGTCTACAATCACCGACCAGAGTGTGCTTGCCCACCGGGCTTTGTTGGAGACACTATACGTGGTTGTACGCGTCAACAAGATGAGCTGTGCCGAGAGGACGGTGACTGTCCCAGCCAAACGGCTTGCATTAATAATGACTGTGTGAATCCCTGTAATGCCACTCAACCATGTGGAGTGAATTCCATGTGCAAGGTCCTAGACACCGTTCCAGTGCGAACAATGATTTGCGAATGTTTACCTGGTTATCAAGGAAACGCAGCTGTACAATGTGACAAGCGTAAGTATTTCTCATTCTTCCCCAAATAAATTCAAAAAGAGTTTAATTTTTTTTTATTATCAGGATCCTTGTGTCGCATCGACAAAGGATTTGTGAGAGATTCAAATGGAATCTGTGTCTGTCCACCAGGAAGTGCACTTGACATCTACGAAGAGTGTACACCATGCTCTATCCACGATGGTTTCAAGATAGACGAGACTGGACACTGTGTGTGTGCCCTTGAACGAGGTCTGGTTATTGATGAGCGTGGTCGCTGCGTGTGTCCCGTAAATCATGGATACCATCTAACCGCTTCAGGTGAATGTATTCCGGAATCACGAAACCCACAGTGTCAGTCTGACGACGAGTGTGCCGACCATCAGTACTGTAATATTGAGTCAAAGATTTGCGAGGACGCATGTTTGACAAAGATTTGTGGACAGAATGCACTTTGCAATGCCACTAACCACCAGGCCATCTGTCAGTGCATCACCGGATACACAGGAAATCCAGAAGTGATGTGCAGTAAGTTTTATAAAATAATTCTTTTATTTCAGCAATATAAATAAAATTATTTTTGTTTTAGAACCCACCAACTTCCGTACAGACTTCCCAAGACCCGATATGATTGTCAGCTGTTTAGCGGACGGTGTACAAGTAGAAATCCATATTGCCGAGCAAGGATTCAACGGTGTTCTGTACGTGAAAGGACACAGCAAGGATGAGGACTGTCGTCGTGTCGTGAATCTTTCACCTGGTTCAGTGGCACGTACAGAGATCTTCAAAGTACAATTTGGCCAGTGTGGTCTGTTGCATGTGAATGGTATTGCCAGTTTTGTGCTGGTAATACAGAAGCATCCGAAACTAGTTACGTACAAGGCTCAGGCGTACCACATCAAATGTGTATACCAGACCGGAGAGCAAAACGTAACACTTGGCTTTAACGTGTCCATGCTAACCACTGCCGGAACAATCGCCAATACTGGACCACCGCCAATCTGTGCAATGAAAATCATTACGCACACCGGACAAGAGATCAACTCAGCCGAAATCGGAGATAATCTCATGCTCCAAGTTGACGTACAACCATCAAGTAAGTATCAAAAGAATTTAATTATATTTCATACAAACTTAATATATAACTAAAATTAATTTATTTTAGCAATATACGGTGGATTCGCACGAAGTTGTATAGCCAAAACAATGGAGGACAGCGTCGAGAATGAATATCTGGTTACTGACGAAAATGGTTGTGCCACAGATCCTAGTATCTTTGGTGAATGGGAATATAGTGGCGAAACAAACAGTCTTCTGGCTAGTTTTAATGCCTTCAAGTTCCCGTCCAGCGATAACATTCGATTCCAGTGTAACATCCGCGTGTGCTTCGGCAAATGTCAGCCTGTCAATTGTCGCGGTTACAATGCCTTTGGACGCAGGAGACGTCGTGAGATTACCGACAATACTGCTTCAAATAACCGTACAAACACGGCACTGGCCGATGACAGTTTGGGTATGCAGGGACAACTACGTGAGGAGATCACGATATCGTCTAATGCCATTCTTACTTTCGAACGCCGTGACGAACGTCTGTCAGACCGCAGTGACAGTAAGTATTTTGTGGAGTGATTTTTAGTTTTATTTTATAATGTTTAATAATATCAATTTGAATTACGTTTCTCTAGTTCATCCTGCTGCACAGCGAGCAGAGGATATTTGTGTATCGATGATCGGTTTGATAATAGCGCTTGTGATAACAGCTCTGTTGTCCTTGGTTGCTGTTGCCGTAGCCGTGTCGTGCTGGCTCATGGCCTATCGACGTCGGCCCAAGGCAACCGGACCTCTACCGCATCCACCAGAGTTCCCAAATCCGTTGTTCTCTAATCCCGATGCCGTTCCTGAACCAACACCAGATTACTTATCGTAATTAATTTAGACTTAAGTAAATGATATCAAAAGATCAATAAAATGAATCCACGAAAGTTGCTTAATACCACCACTAAGAAAAAAAATCATTCCCCGCACTCAAAGTGTGGTGAATTAAAACATTATTAAAACACAACAAAACATTATTAACCAATGTTAAAAGTGGCCTTTTCGAAAGCCCAAATTGTAATTATATTAATACCTAGCACATAAGTTCGTAATAATTAACAATGGAACACAGAAATCATGATGGCCAGAAATACGGTGATGATATATAATCAATAACAACAACGAAAAATACTGCCAAAAAAAACTCAAAATAAATCATCCGTCCAACCAACATCTGTGTGATCTGTGTTCCAAAAACGACAACTCCTCCGATGGCCGAACTAGTCTCACTGAATTCTTTATCTAATTAATGGTGAAGGCTTTATTATATTATATTCTTTACATACTGCCTAAAAGCACTGTGGGCTACCCTATGCACTAAGGGTCAGTCATACTTCACTCGTATCACTCACTATATTATATACAATGTAAAAATATACTTTATATATTATTTTCGACGGCCATTGGAGGATTTGAATTAATAATACAACAAACAAATGAAACATTATTATATATAAATAAAGATTTTTATATTACCTTTATATAAATAATATTCAGATGTTCGTAGTATATTATATGCATAAGAAATTGTAGTCAAAACAAAATGGAAGAAATCTCTGTACATTTAACAAAAAAATGTTGTGATGTAAGTTTAAAAAAAATGTATGAGAATTAATAGTGTTCTTAGTTTATAAATTGTTACGAGAAGACCGAGAGATGGCGCTACTCGCAACACCACAAACACACACATACACAAACATAAAACACCGTCGGTTGCTGCTGTCTTTAATTAACGATAGCAAACAGAGTTTTGCTCTGAAACTGCCTGATCCCGGGACAGTGCAAAGTTTGCTGCATAGCGTATGCAGCGTTTTAGTTGGAAACAGTATTCTTATATAACCTTATATAACACATATAGACTTTTAAGGATATGGTTGTTAGCTTCATTTAATTTTGTTTAGTTTAAGTGCGTTGTATTTATAAAACAAAATCCAAATATGTCCTTCGTTTTACACAATGCCAAATACACCAAAAAAGGCTTATATACCCGAGGGTGAAAAAAATCCAAAGCGCATGTGAACACAGACGTGGAGCAACACACTGGCAATTGAGAGTCGGAGTTATCAACCTAGGTACAATGCTGCCATTATCGTCCTGATGCTGTTTAGAAGATCTAGCCAAGAAGTTGTACGCGATGAGACATTTTCGTTTGATGTTGCATTGGATCTTCTAGCATTTGCATCTAAACACAAATAAATTTTATAAGATTTACTATAGACAATTAATTTTACGTTTTGCGGTTAGGCTTCACTGAACCGGGTCCAGGACACACACAAACACACATAGAGTATAAATACATTCTATCTGAAACCATTAAAAATAGTCAATAAATTTAATTTAGAAAACTGTTGTGTTGCGATAAGGCTGTAAAGTATTCTTCAGGCTGGCGCAATATGTCAGACCGAGAAGATCTCGCGTTTTCTATTTTGTATACACAGCACGCGCACACTATGTACGTCTCCGAGAGATCTTTATCTATAATATATGAAATAATAACCAAAAAAATATTGTTTATAATTACAACAACAAAGGGCGAAAATGCACACATACACAAAAGAAATAAATGCGCCGAGGATAATTGCTCGCTGTGGGTATATTTTCCAGAAGTTAATATAACAATTAATACTCATCGAGGTACAGAAAGATTCCAACTTCCGTTTATTGACATTCTCTTGGTCTTGACCGAGACAATTCGATATTGTTGTTTGTAGTTTTTGTTTTTATTGTATATTTTTTAATGTAAAATCTGCCTCCAAATAAACTAACTATAATGAAAAGTTCTTGTTTTATTATTTAGGCTGTTGGTGCGGTGTAAAAGAAGGTAATATATAGTATTATTGTATAGGAATAGACCAATAACAAAACGTGATGGTTATTTTGATACAAATTATAATGGCAAATACAATAAATATAAAAAAAATAATAGAACATACTATCAAAAAAGTTTTATCTTCTTCATCTGTAGGCTATAGTCTAAGCAAAGGTCTAATACCTTTGGTAAGACATTCCGTGCACCAGATTTTCACGATTTTATCATGCTAATGTGCTATTATTTTGATCTCTATTTAGATTTTGAGATAGGTGCATGCTGCTAAAACGTACGGATTTTTGGTGATTGTAGCTGTTTTTGAAATCGTTATTGATTGAAAACTTATAATACAGTTTATGTGATATATGATGGTGACGCAAAGCTTATACTATAGTTTACAAAATTGTATTAAATAGTGGAAAAATCTTAAACATATACAAATAACTATAAACATAAAACGATACATAAAAAATCTATAGTTAGAACATTTTTAGAGGCTATTTATTAGTTAAATTGCACATTTTTTTAAGAACATTTTGTATAATAACAAAAATAATATAAATCTCAAATATTAAATTAAATTTTAAAAAATCAATAAATACTTTAAAGTTTAAATATATGTCCGGTAAACATATATTTAAACTTTGATATGCGCATTTTCAATTTCACAATATACCTAAAGAAATAAACGAAATTAACAACATCACATTAACACATAATGACTAATGAGCATTTCCCATAATTATTTTTCTCCCTCTCTTTCTCAATTGAATTTTATCGGAAGTGCGTGTATATATGCCACTATACTATACCATATACATATATAATATGCGTTTGCGTTGTGTAATCGCAAAACGTACATATTTTATGTTTCTTTCACAATTTTTCATATCTGGACAAATGATATACGTTTAACAAAAATGATAAGGAAATGTCTTAATGTCTATTTAGGTGTTTATACAATAAAAGAAAAGTATAATAATGGTGCGTAGTCACACACACACATACGCAATATATTCTAGAAGATGAGTGCTTCGCCTTAGACACAAAATTGCATATATACTAACGAGTGTATATGTTATATAGTACTTTATGCCAGCAGAGGTTTAATATGGTTAATCAAACTTCTCAGATTCGTGTAGTGTTTACTTTTGTCAATTGATAAGACTCGAGTGACAACATAATATTAGTCTCGCGTATTTTGCTTAGATTTATTTAACTTAAATGAATACTTTTAAATGTTTTCGTGTCGTAGGTTTTGGGAGATTCCGTTTTTGTATATTGCATTTTTTTTTCTTGTTTAATATTTTTATATTTTTACAAGTTGTTTAGCTATAATTATATGCTTTATTTCAGTCTTCTTCGTGCCAATGACTGATTTAATCCATCAGCGTGAAGTGTAGTGGAAAGATTTATACAAAAAAATACAATTTAAATAAATTAAAGGCAAAAAAAATCTCAGTTTAGAAAATTTGCTAAATTTATCAACGATTTTGCAATTAAACCAAGGTAACTAGGATCCTGATGGTTGAATCAAAACTAATATGTCCTACAAGATTTAATTATTAATTGTTCATCATTTTAAAATAAGCAACTCGTAAAAGTTTGTAGAGCGCAAACGCGATTGTGGGAGAGCAAAAATTAAATTCTGACATTCGTAATGTTTTCTTTTAGATTTTATTATCCAAATTTTATTATCTTTAGTTTTTGTTATATAATATATTTTTTTAACCTTTTTTAGTTAAACAATGAATAAAAACACAAAAAATGTTTGCATAGTTAAATAATTTTCTAATTTAACAGTGTACTCAATCGCAGGCGGCCGTTTATCATTATGATTTCACTAACACACACATAAATAAACTGTGTGGTTTTATATACATATATATATATATAAATATATTATTACACGGCTCAAATCGCGAGGATAGAGTCGCAGTCGCGGGTCTTACAAGTACAGACAGTTCAGTACAGTTAGAGCACGCGCGAGTTTATATACATATATATAATTTTGCGACGATCGTTTGCTTGCTCACCAATCTCATTCAGTTGACATTTGACAGTGTTGCCGGTAACAACAGCATCCGAACAAATTAATAACAATAACATCTGTTCTAATATAAATCGTACTTTTATATTAGTTAATAATTCATCCGTAAATGTTGTTATTGTTGACGAAACGCGCGCGCTTTAACGATCGTAAGATCATTTGCTAGTTCACGGTTATGTGTGTGTATATGTGTTTCTGTGAGAGTGTGTGTTTAATGTTTTGGTGATTTTTAAAATTTTCGGTCGTTAATCTATGTTCTAGATTTTATATCTATGACGATATTATATATCGGAATTTAAAATAAAACAATAATAATTGTGTGTCACTGTATAATATCGAATGAGCCCGAATTAGTGAGAAAACCTCCTCAAACGGTTAATGGTGAACGCACAAAGTATTTTTTATACATATTTTCTATTGTTATCTCTGGAAGTCTGACAAAGAAATCTTACATATACATTTGCAAGAGAAGATAACGTACTCGCACAAAAACACAAAACTATATATGTGTGCGGCTCAACGAATTACTCAATTACATTGGCTAATCGTATTAAGAACTTTAATATAGTTAATATGTATACTAAAAATATGAGTGGTTATCGTGGTGTCATTTGGTTTGCATATCGCATGCGTTCATTCATCAACACGAAATTAATGTGTATCTAGTTTAATTTAATAAGAAGTGTCACACTATATTTATATAATTTATATACAAAATTCATTTTGTATGCAGTAATTTCAAATTAGATCTTAAATTCACGCATTTTGTCTTTGTATAACTAAAGTATCAGTAATTAATACTGAAAACAATTACTGGCTGCGACTTCTGCGAACGTTTTCTATACTCACATAAGTCATGTTATGTTTATATATGTATATTTATATATAACATAGCCATATTATAGTATGTATTACTATGTTTATTTTAATAATCATTTTGTGTGCAAGTGCATCAGTATATAGATACTTGTGGTTTTTGTAGAGTTTTGAGACCTGTTAACACTTTAATATTGCATTTTTATCATTTTGATGGTTTTTTTTACTTTTATTACTTACAATTTTTAATTTCCGAAACACAAAATGTAAAAAACCAATAATCAACAATACCAGGTCTTCTAAACAAAAACATTTGGCGCACGCTATGGTCTAAAAGCAACTAATGTAAGAGCTTTAAATAAGTACAAAAGACTTCCAGATTCACTAAAGATATATGAATGAATTTGCATCTCACCCTTAATTTTTTTGATCTTGGTTAACTTATGTTTCTTGTTAATTTATTTCTTAAATATTTTGTTTGGCTTTATCTTGCTTTTTATTTTTTACATGTCTTCCTTAACATGTTCTTTTTATGGTTTATTCAGTATTTCTTAATTTTTTAATTTTAACTTTAATTTTATTTTAATTTTATATTATTACTATATAATCAATAGTGAGCTTATATAAATACTCGTTGATATATTAGATTTTTTTAGCTCATGAAACAATTTAAAAAAACTGAAGAATCTACAAAAAAAGTATTCATAAAAAAAATAAAAAAATTGTAAATCGATACATAAAAAAATAAAAAATAAAACTAGCAATAAATATGGATTGGAAATACAGGATTTTCATAAATCTAGCTAAAAAACCATCATAGCAATATTTTATTCCAGACTTCGGATTTTCTATGCATTTGTCAGAAAAACCTTCTATGCAACATTTACGAAACGAGTAACGAGGATACCTTCTGGTATGATGGCTTATAGGAATCAGTGAACACATAATTCATATTTTTTCTAAATGTTTTTGCATATAATTGTCTTGATTTGTACATTTGTACAATTTATAAAGACAATTTTTTAAGAAACTTTAAAAAAAAAAACAAATCTAGAAAAAATACCTTTTTTATTAATCTAAGAATGAATTATAGATGTTCTTCAATCATAAATTTTACAAAAAATGTTAGTAAAAACTATAAAAACCGTCACTTTAGAAAAAAAAACTTTAAAAAATATGTACATTGTGTTCAGGGAGCAAAACTAAAAAAAAATAACCATTGTGGTCAAGAGTTAACCATGAATATACATTATTAAAAAAAAACAATTTTTGTGTATGTGTATGGAGTAAATTAGTGGGGGTGTCCCAATAATTTTCAAAATAACGGCCGTAATGAACATACAGTAATAATATACAGTAATAATATTCTTACTGATGAACATCTCTAAAGAATCCAAACTAGAAATAATAAACAACAAATAAAAACTATAAATTATATTATCTCAGACACTAACCCTCAAAACAAATGTTTAAAGAAAATGATTCATAAAATTAAAATAAAACAAAACATTTGAAGATAATGATTGATTACACAACATATTTTAAGCGATAACGTATATATGCGTAAATAAAGTGTATTTATACGAAAATGACACTTTTGTATTTAAGTATTTATGAAATAAAGAACCGAGGAATGTTTACATAGGCAACATATGCCTAGGTATATAATAGCATAGATACCTAATAATTTACGATCATCTTACTTTACTTGTGGTGCAAGCAAAAACAAATATTATATGTATTGTTATATATGCTGATCGTAAATGAGTTTTGCTTTTGCATTTATGATTATATTCAAAAGGTGAGCGCTTTTTAGACAAATAACAAACCTAAATTTGTCACCAATCTGTTTGCATAATATTATGTGCCTGTGTATTCAATAAATTCAATTGCATTTGCTTATATAATTATGTATATATATATAATATAGTATGTATAAGATATCAGACTTGAAAGCAAGATTGTGTGCGTTTATGCGTGCGGTCTTCATTTTTTTTGTCTATTTTCGTATTGCTATGAATTATGATCGCATTAATTGATACACGGCATTATGTCAAAAAGGTCATCATTATGTACATGAGTGACGTGAATGATCATGAGCACATTTGACCTATTTGATTTATCTTTCAATTTAAGAGAGTGGACCTTGCTCTTAAAGATTGTCGGACTTTTTGTACAAAAAATGCAGTCTAAACAAAATGCAAAAAAAATATTAATAATCTGAAAATTTTATTACCATATAGATCAGCAAAGTTGAACAGCATATAAACCAACAAACAAAAAAAAACACCATGACAAATAGTAAACCTTCATAAGAAAATAACGTCCGGTAAAGTGAATATGCCCATTTTAAAATGGATATTCCGAATCAAGCAACTGACCCAAGTCTGACCAAAAACAAAGGAATTTCGGAGTTACATTTCAATGCCATCAACAATGCGAGCTCACGTACAAAAAAAATACCCGCAAAACCTGGATCAGATGACAACAAGAAACTACTGCCAGTACACAAAAAGTTCGTAGTCACACCGTCCCAGTCAACGTCATCGGCGTCGTCATCGTCAGCACATGCTTTACAACGAAATAATACGGTGAAGACGAACGCAAGCACAACGAGCCCATCGGAAGGAGGCTCGTCAGCAGATCCCAGTGCTTCTACTAGTCCGGTGGAATCGCCAAGGGCCAGTCGTCCTAAGCACTTTACCAGCATGCGATCTGTGCGGTCAGGTAAGTGACGCGCATAAACATAATCAAGGAATACACCACTATAGACTATTGTTTCAAAGGACCCGCATTTGCGACTCATGAACAAGGTACAGCGATATCTAGTCCGATTGTGGCAGCTAATCAGCCACAATCGATCCCGCGTACCGGATCATATGTGTTCAGTGACTGTGGCTCTGGTCGAATGTTCTCTGACAATCACTCGATACGATCGTTGACGTCCATTGGAATGGGCTCGACGGATGGACGTAAAATGGTTATCAGGCATGTGCCCAACTCTCCCACGGAACTGCTCAGGATTATTAATCCTCCACAGTGAGTATATTTTTTGTATAAGATATATACACATAATATTTTTATGTTTCGGGTTTTCTCGGGAAATTTTAAATGCATTTAAATATTTGGATTATGTTATATAATATATTATTTTATATTTTATATTATATGTTATTTATAATATTCATTATTTGAGGGATTTTAGTAAAATCCTAATTAAATAATGTTGATACATTTTGTAAACCAAACTCGAATACGAAAATACCGAATTGGAAAAACTCAAACTTTGAAGGTGTTGAAAAAACCTATTTACACCATATTAGTAGGCTTAAAGTAGTCAAACTTTAAGGTTTTTTAATTCACGGATTCTTTGTCATTTTCACTCCTTTTTAAAAAAAGCAGCAAAATAAAAGTGGCCGCACTTTCCTTCTATTCCAGGGTAATTTGCTTTTGGTACTTTGCAACCACACCAAAAATTATTTAAATTGTATATGGTATATACATTTTTGCACTTTTGTAATAAGGAAAAAGGGAAAACCTCTCCTACATTCTTATATCATATTTTTAATTTAAAAAAAAAAACAAAAAAGCTATTTCCATTATTTCTTTTCTTTTATAGCGAAATTGTTGTGATTATAAATGTATGAAGAAAAAAATATAACACTACCAATGTTTTTTTTAATAATATTTTTTTTATTAATTTATGTGTAATGTGTAAGTTTACAAACCAGCAACGCCTTCCCACACATACTCAAAAAAAAACATTTCACATATATTATTTTAAAATCACCGTTGCGTGCATCTACGGTGTACTAATTATGTCACATTAACAGATCATAAAAATAACGGTGCTGCATAGAACCGGAGAAATTTACGAACCGCGGTAAAATATGATTTCCTCCGGTCCGACGCTTTTTTTGTAATTGGGCCAAACATATCAAATTCACATTTACGAAAAATAAAACAATTAAATGCAAGATACTATTCGATTGCAATTCTCAATACACTCAATCACACAAAAACACGCTATAAAGCATTTCCCGCGCATTTTGTATACTTATATATTGTATACACATACATATATTAAAACCATGTACAATGTACATAATCTATATCCAGAATGCAGTGTACATATGTACAGTTATATAAAAATGCGGCAATTTCAATTGAGGAAATGGTTATACTCGTATATATTTGCTAAAATGAACAATTTAATGTATCCAAAAACAAACACAGTAAATTGTCTGTGTGTGAGTGTGTTTTTCTATGTGTATGTGTATGTGTGTGTGAAGCTATCTCGAAATGCATGCAAATATTTAATTGAACTGAGACGTTTTGTATTTTGACCGTTCGAGATTATTCGGACATAATTATGCGTATCTTGAATAATGTTAGGTATACTTATTGTTATTACTTATTACAAATGATCAAAGCAGAATTGGACTAATATATTCAAAAGTTAGTTGGTACATCCTGGAAATACAAATTAAATGCAGTTCACAGAAGATTGATCTTTAAATGAACTCTAAAATATATTTTGTAACGACTGGGTATCTAGGAGTAGGTATTTGGTCCTTTTGGCTGAGGCACTATAAGTTTTGGCATTTTTTTGAATACAAGGGTATTTAAAAATTCGTCTTCTGTCCCTTACACTTCATCCTTGTATTGTTCAGGGTAGATTTAAATAAAAAAAATCAGTCGCTACGATAAAATATATTATATAATATAATCCATAAATTGATGCTAATTATATTCTAAAAAGATGTACAAGATATACCACCAAGATTTTTCAGTTTATTTTTCATGGCCAGTCAATCGTAATCAAACATGTAAAATTCGTATAAATTTGTGTGATTTATTGTTAAAATTTATTTAATTTTTTAGATTATATTATAAGCAAACTTATTCTTATTAAATTTCTCCTTTTTTCTATAACTTTGCTTAACAAATATTTATACAAAGAAAAAAAGTTATTCGTGAGTCATTTTAATTATATTTAAAAGAGAATTATTTAAGAATAAGTTTGACTCTTATTCTATATTAAATAGATTGGCAAACACAAACACATAAACATAAACACAAATTAATATGGAGCACACACATATTTTAAGTGTCTATATGTCAAGTAGACGGCTAGCACGCGTGCGCTCATAAAATACAAACACACTAATTTGATGGTAGGTAAACGCGAAAATTATCGTTACAAAATAATACATATACAATTTTACATATATAGACGAGCATAAAGGCTTATGCAAACACTTATGTTGTCAAGAAGAATAGTGATATTGGATTATCGATATTTCAGATAATTTTAAGCGAAATTTAAGTAATATGGACAATTTCATTGTTTTTTCTTAGCAGAATCAGGGAAATTAAAACTACTCAGTTTTCATATCTAGTGTAATGAGCCTTCCACGATTGAGAGACTGACGTGTTTTTGTTTAATCAAAAGCCGTATATTAAGCAAATATAATATTATAATTTCCCTTTGATGATTGTGCATTGTTTTTAAATTTGTCTAAATTTAAAGGCAAATTAAATGTAAATGTCTTATGATTTCGAGTTCGGATGAGGACGCATCATTTAAATTGTTATATTTCGTATAATATTACAAAAAATCAACCAGATAATTTATTTTATCAATATAAAAACCCACTTTATACAAGATTTTCTATGATCGGCCAAAATTCGGAAATCAACTGCTTTTAGTTACCGCTTTATACATGCCTCCGGGTTCTCGACCGGTCTCCTTGAAATGGACACGATCATATATCTATTCGGTATACAATCTTAAATATAAATCTAAATAAACTCATTTTAATCATATGCCAGAAAAAAACACTCAAAATATAGAATCCAGTGAAAGGCAGTATTTCCATATGGCTATGCAAAATGTGCTAATACAAAACGAATACATCATCTTCACAATCACATTGATCTAATAATAAAAAAAAACTTCGTGTTATACAAATTTCGCGATTTTAAGTGAGTGCTGGCGCGGAATAACATCAGCTAAAAGCTCTCGTGCCATCTTATGTTGAATATTTTTTTCTTAGACTCGCTATCTTTATAATGAACAATACAATTCGTATATATATAGTGTTATATACATACACAATCTCTTACAATTGTTCTACTGATTGCAAGCGCACGTTTGCAAGAAAGCCCATTGAAATAAATATTTTGCTGAAGTCGCGTCGCCGGCGCTGTCTAAGTGGGGTTACCTCGTCTCTATATCTGGTGGTGTTTACCTTGTGCTTAGCACAATTTTCATGTCGAAAACAACCTGCTGTTTTATTTATAGAATCCATATAAATTTAAATTATCACATCTATATGAAACGGTGGTAGATAACGTCTTCTCAAAGATTTATTTCTTAAAAATGAAATCAGTCGTCCCGAGTTTACGCACCAACGAGCATCTTTCTTATATTTGGCGTGTGCTGCCTATAATTTAAGATAAAGATAAACCGTGTGACTATCTGGTAAAATTACAGTATGTACCAAAGACGTTTGTCGGTTTCCTTGTGATATAGTTTGATTAAATATTACGTAATCGGCCGAAGAGGGCTCCAGCCATGTCTGTGCGCTCAATGCCAGTGTCGCCACTCAGCTCGCGGAAGCCGTACAATGAAACCTCCCAATTTCAGTTTTATAAAGTTGCCAAGGTGTAAGTACGCGGGAAATCGGAATAAAATCCTATGATATTTTAACCATATAATATTTGAGACTTTATTAAATTTATAATTTTTTATAATTTAGACCCCTTGACGATGTCGATGACGACAGCTACGATGGAATGTCCGAGGATTCGGACACAGCTCATCTCAAGCCACGCCGTCAGCACTGGGCCAACAAGATGCAATTTGTGCTTGCCTGTATCGGCTACTCCGTTGGATTGGGAAACGTGTGGCGTTTTCCATATCTATGTTACAAAAGCGGCGGAGGCAAGTAACTTAATTCTATAGTATCACGATATAATTATCAATTTTATCACAATCATAAATTGTTAGGCCATTTTTAGAAAAATGCATTATAAACATGTTGGAATTTATGCTTAATGTAGTATTGATAAGTCAATCATATTTTATTTTCTCAGTGTTATTGTTGTTTTTTTTTCAAATTTGGAATGGCACGCATTTGTGACGCGTGTTTTAACGCAGTGTTCTGCATTTAATAACAAGTGTTTGCAATTATGCTGAGAACGTGATTACAATAACTATATATTATACATATATATATATATAT
>JAAAKO020000006.1:309245-329521 GCA_010015015.2 Bolitophila cinerea | reverse complement strand
CATGTGATAGGGATTTATGGTGCATTGTGCATTGGCCCAATGACTTCTTTGAACAGCGTCTTATAAAGAGAAATATTAATAAAAATGACAAATTAATTTGTATTTATATGAGTCATTATATATTATACTTACTTGAACAACAAATTAAAAAATTTCTGCAAAATCGAATATGACAATGAATTCACCTTGTCCAAATGTTTCTTTTCGTTTCGTCAGATAAGATGCCTGTTTCTTCGAAATGTAGTCATGTGGAATCAGTTCTGCAATTTGAGAGCTAAATTCGTCAATAAAATCGTCTGCAGACTTTTTTTATTGTTTCCAATGAACATCTTCCTAAATTTGAATGACATACAAATTTATTTAAAAGCTATAAACACGTTTCTTAGGAGGGTCAAGGAATCACCTATCTGAAATATCCATTGCTTATAAAACACATCGTCGATCTCGTTATGCTCAGTCACACCAGTCACATATTGCTCCATTGCTTCAATTCCTGGACATTAATCGCATACCATCAAACGTCATTCATTAGTTGGCTCAATACACATCATTTTAGGAAAGAGATCCTGTGATGTTTTTATGTTAAACATTGGCTCGAATATCAATATAACATTTTTATGGTATTGGCATACCCAGACGGTGTGTGTTCCAAGGTTATGGGGGGCCAAAAGACACTCTTTTGGTCTCAATGTGGCAAACGTCGATAATCAAATTTTCTTACAGATGTTCTCACGTTTAAATAAAGCTTATGCCTCCACCAGGTTCATCAACACTAATCGACGTTGTTTTCGGACCTTTTCGTTGCTTTTGTTGATGGTGACATAATCTCTCTTTCCCGCGCATAATCACACGATTTCTTACATCATCACTTATAAAGTTCGAAGCCGCACCCTTTTTTGGTTTACACAATATTCCATTTTCTGCAACCAGTGATTTTGGCAGGAGTGCCATATGTCGTGATGTCTTACATTTTTTTGATATTTTTCAAACCGACCAGGCCGAAGGCAGAACCGAAAGAATTTGGACCTTGGTATGCTTATCGGTAGTTTAAGTAAATTTACATCTAAGCTGGTTTACAATTTCTTGTTCCGGGTCGGGTGTGTCGTATTCACTAGATGTAATTATTGCCGGTAACCCGAATATTTTTTCGCCAAGCTTAGTGGATATTTCTTTCATTATATTTCGACAGTATGAAAGCGACTTATCGATCTTCCTAATGTCGACTTTTTGAACACCAAGTAATGGAAGCAATTTGTTGAATCTATCGATAAAGTCTTTCTTGTCTATGAATTCGCCCGATGATTCGATATCCGTTTGTTCCCCTTTGTCTTTCAGTTCATCAATGTCCATTAAGACGATGTCAGGTGCATTACCGGCTCCAGCATCAGGCACTTTTGAAATGTTCAGACGGCAGTAGTTGCAAAGAAATGCCCCAAAGGCCACAACAATGTTTTTTGTGCTTGCACGCTCAGCTAATTTCACAGTCGCACGTCGTAAATTTCGTTTGCAATGTGCTAGTTTGGCCTTACCTAACGGATTGCTGCACACATTTACTCTAGACATCGCGAAATTGATCCGTATCGACACTGCAGAAAGTTGAAAGAACAAGATCTGCAACAAGATCTTGAAATTAATTCAAACATATAATATAATTCAAATATTCAAATTATCCATTACATTTGATTTCTTTTGGACAATATTATTGTGTAAACAATTTAAGGAATACTGTTTTCACTAATTTACTTTGCCCGTAATACTTAATCAAATAAAATGTATCATTGTTAAATGATTATTTTCCATTATCGTTAATTAATACCAATTATTTAATGTAAACAACATAAGACGTTTTTATTTTTTTTAGTTAAACTAATGCATTTTTATCCGTTAAATTTAACAAATTCTAGGATTTTTTTTAATATTATTATTTTTAATTTATCCTTTCAATGCATTTATATTTATTACATTTTATTGGTTTTTGGAAAATGTAATAAATTTAGATATAAAAATATTTCAAACCTTAAAAAGAACCTTTTAGACTTAATCAGGGCCACGGGAGTATAAATACCCCAGATAAAATCTAACAAAATCAGTCGTGTTTAAAGTGTTCTAATAGTAAATTATAATTTTAAAGTGGATAACCTTGTCCCTCAAAAGTAATAATAAAATTTGTTTAAATAAAGCTCAAGTTCTTGTCTGATGATTATGAAGATTGGAAGGGCGGAACCGTCTCGAAGAGACAGGTCCAGCAGAGTCGGTCAACCTTCGGGAACCTACCCGATTTCTTGACAAACTCCGCAATCTTACTAAGAGGAAGAAGGCGGAGTGATTCAAGGGGGATCTTGTAGGAGTGAAACACTTGACATCTGAGATTGTCAATCGTGGGGCACTCGGCGAGCTTTTTACGCTTTAAATGAAGCGCCGATTTAGTTACTCTCACACTAGGTCTCCTCAGAAACATTTTCGATGTCTCGTTTTTGGGCTTCACTACCAGTTCTGGCTAAGAGGTATGTCTGTTCGTTGCCCAGGATTTCTGAGCGATCAGGAACTTAAACCAGGCTTACAGGAGACCTTATAGATAGTTTTTGTAGCACCTGCCAACAGCTAAGCACTAATCCAGAAGTTAATCTGGAAGCGCTTTCAGGGCCGTTTGACTATCGGAACATATAAAGACAGACGCATCTTCTTCGCCCTCGCACACAATTAACTAAGCGCATGCGAGGGTGGCATATAATTCTGTTTGGAAAACAGAAACATACCCACCCAGGGTGACGGCCATATTTTGAGTGGAGAGGATGGAATAATGAAATCCATTTAACCGCAAAAGTGCTGTGAATTTAGTTGAATTTCCAAAACAGTCAATTTGCGCCCACAATGATTTTATTATTATTTATTTGTGTTTGTAGTTTGTACTTTATTTTTATCTTTGGAAAAGTATATTTAAGAATTTACACTGTAGTATAAAAATGTCTACTTATTATTTTATATAAGTTTTTCGTATTTAAAACATTAATAACCACAATTTTGTTATTTTTTTTGATACAACCTAATCTTTTTGGTATTGAACTTTGTCCTTGTTTCAGAAGTCTCAATCCTTGGATTGACGCTTTTGTTGTTTTTATTGGTATTTAATCGCCTGTGTGAATAACATGGAAGTTTTTTAATAGGAGTTTCATCAGGGGTAAAACCCCAGGCCCATGTTTAAAAACCTTTTTTAATTACTCGTTAGTGAACGAGCGATGTAGCGAGCAAAATAAAATGGTAAATTATCTCTGCCAATTCTATTCTTAAAACCGTTAAACAATAAATAAATCAAGTGAGTTAACTTAACAACTTTTCAGAACATTTTAACTTTTGACACTAATTGTTCAACGAGTCACTGAAATCACTCTTTTGCTAAATGTATTATGAACTAGATGTTGCAGACTGCGGTAGCGATAAAAAGTTTCTACACAATTGTTTAACCACTATTTCTGTAACTTATATTAATAAGTATTTAAAATGTTACGATTAGTCCCATAAAACATGTTTTAATTTCCATGTTTCTTGGAAAAAAGTGTATATGAGATCTTCACCAAACTTTCCTTTTACATTTTGTTGTTCTTCCTGGTCTTGGAACTTTATCTATCTAAAACGTTGTCAGGACCATGAACCGCTTAAACATGACATCTACTTAAAATTTGAGCTTTTGGATGGCACATAGCCTAACATAAATACGTCTTAAGCTGTCCTGTTCGAATCTTTAGTGCTTAGGTTGCTTGCTAATTCTGATTTCAAAAAAGAATTGGTGCCACCAACTACTTTCCGAAATCAATTACTGGCATAAGATAATTATCATCCAACTGGGGGACGAACACATGCAGGTCTCAATTTAAACCCATTTTCTGTGGGACTTTAAATCTTTTAGTCTCTGCCCGAAAAAAACAATCCAACATTATTTACATTGAAATATCGATGACAATACAAACTTGTAGATAATGCCATAACCTAATATTTGTCTGAGCTCTGATGACCTAAAATCCTAATAAATTGAAATAACCGCCTGACTACAACGTTTATATTATATTATCACTTTGAAAGATTGTTTAATTCAATAGTGAGTGAGGCCTAACAATTGCCTTATGTTCTTTTACTTTTAAGATTATAAGACCTATCACATTAACTCATAATCATCTAAAATGTGTCCATTTGAGTATTTAAAAAAATAAATATTTTAAGAAAGTCCAGTCTAAACTGAACTGCCGCCGAAGATGATTTATGGTGTATACATTGGTGTCAGAAATTGTGTTTTCACAATTTTTGGCCGCAGCAACAAAAGTAAAAGTTAGGTTATGTTTTAGTTATTAGACTTTTTAATAATACGTTGTAAGTAGACACTATTTGTTATCTTGTTCTTTAATATTTTACTAGCTTTATATTACAAATGTTTATTACAATTCCGTATTTAGAAAAACTGGTCCATTTCGTTCTATTTAAAAAGTCATCAAATTTATCTTATTCCAAGTGTGCACCCAAACAAAAACGGTGCGCCTAACTTTTTGCGCTTCGCGCATATTTATTAAAAGAAAAAAGCTCTTTTTTGGTAAGTGCTTTTTTATTTATGGTTTTGGAGCATGTTTTTAAGGTGAACATTATTTTATTTTAGGAGCACATTCATTTTACTTTAGGTGCAAATTATTTGTTTAAGGAGCAGATATTTTTCTTTGGAGAGCGCTGTATATTATGCTTTTATATAAGGCTATGGTAATGAACATAAAATGACTATTTTTGTAACATTCCCTAATTTATACACACAATAGCTTTTCATTATTTAATGTCAAACAATAGTTTTGTTATTATTTAAAACAAAATAAGCACAATTTAAAATTCGGTAAATTATTTTAAATTTCCTGTACTATCCAACCTCACGAGAAGTTCACAACGCCAGCTTACACACACTTTCCCTAGATGGCAGCACTTAGCAATATCAGCGTCTAGTTTACGCCACCGTCGCACGATGCCAGCACACGATTGACCTTCATTCAACCTTTTTGACGTACCGCCTATCCGCTTTTTCCTCACTTGGACACCTCTAAAGCAATTTCACGAGCACTTTCCAGTTACATCTTCTCGATTTGTGATCAAAGTGAGTATTCGCTGTGATTCGCTCCGCATTTTGCGCTTTATTTAATATTTTCTTTTGATTATCATTATTATCTATATTGACAACACACTCTATTGGCTTTTCGACTCAAGTTTCTAATGTACCTATATAATATTATAAATAGTGTTTGTGAATTGTCATTTTATAAGTGCGAGATATAGTTTGTGTGTGTGTGAGTGGAAAAATTTGCTACAATTCGGTTATGTGACTGATTTTAATCGTATACCTGTTCAAAAGTGCCACTCGTTATGTATATATACTATATATATATATATAAATATATACACAATTTAGGAAATATTCTATAAACAAAAGGCGCGTCGCCAATGTTTATATTTTATGCAAAATCATGTGATAGTTTTTGTTATGTGTAGCAAGGCTCGTATTATTATGCATTCGAATTAGAATAATTTGTCTAAGCTAAAGTCACTGGTTCTAATTAGAAACTTTATTCTTATATCATTCTAATTTGCAATTGTATTTTTGTATTGTGAATATTTATAAACTCAAGTGAAAGTCTCTCGAAAGTCGAAATCGATTTTATTTCGGATTAGAATTTGCGTTCATTTGCTTGTTTGTGTCAAACAATAACCCGGTGACCTTGATAGCGAGCATAATAGCCATTGCCAAAATTCACTCTAAGCACGTAAAGTGCCGCCAAGCGATTAGCTCACGCAGTTTTTTAATTGTAGAATTTTTAACATGAATCTAATAAAATTAAGTGATAAAAAAAAATGTAACCTCATTGTTTTTGGCGAGCCGGCTTTTTTTGATATTTTGTCCCACTGACACTCAGAATGTGTGTGTTTCTTATAAATTTGACCTTCCGCCATCGGTCCAAGAGCACACATACATTTTGCGAGGGTGTGACGTCACACACAAACGATATTTGGCTTGTGCGCCGAAGCATTCTGCGCATCTTTTATTACATGATAAAGTTTGCCCGGTGTCGCTTGCTTCTTATCACACATAACACTATTTCTATATAGTATATATATTTAACTGAGTGTCAGTAGAAATAAAAATATACATAATATATAAATATATATATACGTAACTTAACCTATACAAACACTGCTCGGCGAATTCCTTAGCTACTCAGTGCAATGGCAAAATTGTTCGAGTGCGAGCGAAACGTGTATGCACTCGATCCGATAATTGGCATGCGATTCGATTTGTATTTACAAAAATAGGTTTTGGTCAAGATCACGACCAAATTGAAAAAACAACAACAACACCTACTGAGACTAGACTTCAAGTTCTTACTACGTTGTTTGTATATGTTATGTGGTTTGTCATGCCGGATCTTATATATGTATTGTGAATATTTAGGTTATCTTATTTTATCTTTTATTTAATGATTAATAGGATTTTGTTATCTAATTATTGTCGCATATTATATCTGGCCCTATCTGGGCTTATCGTGCGATACATTTTTAAAGGATATGAGTCTTTGAGGTTATGTTATCTCTAATTACATAGATTGTTTTATAATTATGCTTTACATAAGATACCGTTATTAGATAAATCGTAAAATCGTTCGATCGATAAAAGAAAAATATGTAGTCTAAAATATATGCTTTTAACTAATAATTTAACATTGGTAAAATGTCTTTGAGGTTATGTGATAATATGCGTGACTCTCGCTGAATAATTAGCCGTTATTATCGTAAACATAATGAAATAATTATTTATTTAATTTAATAAAAGGAAATGAGTTAGTTTACCAATTAGCCACACACATAAATGCATATTATTTAGCCTAATAATATATGTTCTTGACGATTATGGTTTTATTGAATTTCTGAATAATGTACAGTTAATCAACACTTTCGATTTTATGTTCTTAGTGCTTGAAGAAAAAAGCATATATTTTATATTTTCCAAATAGTTTTTTTAAATTATTTTTGTAGCTGCGTTAATGGAAGTGATGATGTATCTAACATTGTGAGGTTATGAACAAATATTCAAAAATACCTTGTTTTTGATTATTATAAGTAAAGTATTAAAGTAAAATAAGTTGAAAACTGTTGTATTCTTGATTATTTTTAAATTTTACGCAAAATAATTGAAGAATACTAAACTATGTTCCAAAAAGATATTCCTCAGATTTTTTGCCTTATTAGCACCATCTGTAGATTTCAGCGAGAGATTTTCCCGCATAAAAGCCAAGACAACGCAAATTTCTAGAGCAAATTTAAAGCTTTTAAAATAAAAATAAAATGATCAGATTTATATCTCTGATGCTCCAATTTTCTTATAGGTAGTCTTGATTTTTCAGTTTATGCTTGGGAAGTCTTATTTTAAAAAAATCAAGTATTTTAAATTGATTTGCCTTTCAAAATTAGTTCATCAATTGACAAAATATATCTTTTTTAGAAACTTAAGGTATTTTCTAGTAAATGTTGATAGAAACCTTCTCAGTTTTTGCTTTTAGATTTTTTTTTAAATCAAGCAGTTTTTCCCACAGATTTTTTTAAAACTTTACCAATATTTTAGGAAAGTTTTGGTTTTTATTTATGAAAATCAAGCTGTTTTTATAGAAAACTCAGACAATTCACTAATATTTTTGGAAACTGGTAAAAAATGATCTTCGTTGAACCCATTTTTATTTTATTTTAAAGAAATTGGAACAGTATTTTTTACACAGTTTACTAAAAAATCTATAGACATTTTTTCAGTCCTTTTTTTTTAGAAACTTTTACAAACTTCTTCAATAAAATTGCGCAGTATAGAATATTATTCAGTCTTTGTTTTTTAGTAGATATATCTTCAAGATTATCATTTTTTTAATGAGTGGTTCTGTCTAGAAAATCGTGTTATAAACTCGAATCTCGAAATATCTAGAAACTCGAGCAGTTTTGTAAAAAAAGTTGTATAATTTACCTATTTTATTTAAAAAAATCGTTTTTGTATGAATAAATCAATGGATGTACATTAGTTTTTTAAAATTTGGTTTTAATAAAATCGAGTAGGTATTTTCCCAAAAAAAAAAAGAATCTTAACATAAATCTAGACATTTCTCATTTTTTTTAAAAGTAAAGCAGTCCTAAAAAAAACATTCTTGTTTCTTTTTTTTAAATCAGCAAAAAAAATATTTTATTGAAATTACTATGCAGTTTTTAAATAAATCAAGTTGTTCTTAAAACTCTTTGAATTATCTAGTTTTTTTTTCTTCTAAAAAATACGATTAGTACTTTTTATTATGAAAATTTAAACTTATTATAAAAAATTCTTTGACTTTTTGATTCTAAAAAATAATCTGAAAAAAGCTTATATTAATCTTCAAATAAGCAATTTTATTCACCACATCCTCGATAAACAGTCTTTATCAGCACAACCTCTAAACCTGATGAAATATTTATTTATATGACAAATAATAATAAATAATATTTTTTTATTATTTCATCACCTCTTTGCTGAAAATCTCTGCAAAAACAAGTTCTCTCTTTCCCAAAAACATACCTATTCTTTCCAAAAAATTCCACAGAAAATTATTGTATTTTATTAAACAAAATATTTTTATCTCTCGAGTTCAAAGAGTTCCACCAAGCGGCCCCCATTATCAGTAACTCGAGTGTTTATTTTTGGCATTCACTGCTTTTGGAATATTTTAAATTCTCAATCTTATTAAAGTTCAAAAAAATATATACTTTCTATATTTTCGAGACGAGCGCGACGAGCCTCCAGCTCAGCGACCAATCCCAGCGCTTCTTCCAGCTGCTTTCGAAAACAGGTCTTTTTGTGCGCACAATGTCATGCGTATTATCATTTATTTAATTTCGTATATTTAAACAGTTTGTTGCCTAAGTATAAACATGCGACGGATATAGATACCTATATATTAATTGAACTTTGGATATTTTCGTGGCTCGGTACAAACTTTTGCGCCGTTTGAGATTTGAACGCTCTTCGTGCTGAAGGTCAAATAGTCGCTCAGAGCGCGCGTATCTCGAGAGTTGTTTATATAGGTTTCATGCTTTATCATGTGTGTTACATCAGCCTATACCGTATAGGATAGAAAGAAATAGCAGCATAATATAAGGGGCGCGGCTCGCCGGCTGTTTTACATAACATTCACATTCAGATAACCGGCTGTTTGGATTCGGCGCCGGTTTATTATTTAGTGCAGATTGGAAGAGCTGTTCATTCTGAGTGCGATCGTTGAGCGGTTAAGTAGTCTTTATTATCTAGAGTCTATTGTATATATTTTTTGATTTCTGTAAGTGTGTAAAAGTGTTTTTAGTTTAAAATTTATAAAATCTATTGAAAAAGTGTCTTTTTTTGACACGTATTGAAGGTTGAATTTCGTTTTTTAAGTATTCGAAAGTTATTTTTGTCTATCTGTCATATAACTTCTAGAGTGACAGCTCGACCAATACCATATCTTATGCTGTTCCCAATATTTATTTGTAAATATAAATAAATACAGACTTTATTTAAATAAAATAAATTTAAATATTTATAATCAATTTAATTATTAAACTACTGCGTGAGCTCTTGACCAATAACTTTTTAAAGTAATTCCAATTTTGAAAAACAAATATTCTACGCCGTAGAATAGAGAATCAATTTCAAAAATTATTATTAAATTTTGTCTATACATAACCTTAAATTGCAGGCAGTTATTTTGTACAACATACACATTTCTTTTGAAATAAAATCGATTGTCAATTAAAATCGAAACAAAATTATTTGTAATTAACAAATTAAACGATATAAGTGATTATTAAAATAATATTTATTCGACATTGACATTCGTTGCTTTTACAGTTATTTTATAACAAAATCGTACAAAAATAACTGTAGAAAAACATTCGGTTCTCCGTAAAAGCAATCTCAATAATTGTGTATATACAAATTTCGAACGTCTACATATTTATTTTTCACTTATCTCACGCATATTCTTTATCTTGAAATACATGAAATATAGATTCGATAAAAACGCCGGCAGTACCTATAATGTTTACTTTTCGATGAGACAGCACTATATACGCTTTTGCGATGACGTGTTCCAAAAACAGGATAAGTTAAATTCACCACTGACTAAATTATCCGATCTCAGAACCACAGCTCTCGCGCACTCCACTCTGTGTTTGTAGTAGAGCTTTGCAACACTGCCGCAGTGCACTTGTGTGGTGCCACCTCACGGTGATGCCTCGAAACTATTTGACTATAAAAGCATTAAATCTTAAAAGCTCTAACGTGGAACTAACGTAATTTTGTTTTTCTCTGTTTCAGCCGTAAATTTGCTGTAATCATGACCACCTACTTCAACTACCCACCCAAGCCACTGCAGGATGAGCTCAGGCGCATCGCTCAGGCCATCGTTGCTCCCGGCAAGGGAATCTTAGCCGCTGATGAGTCTGTCGGCACCATGGGATCCCGTCTTAAGGTAAATATTTTAATATTATTTTCGATTGAAGTAATTTAATTTATTATTTTTTTCTCTCCATAGGACATCGGCTGCGAGAACAGCGACGAGCTGCGTCGTGCCTACCGTCAGTTGTTGTTCAGCACCGACAACAAGCTGGCCGAGAATGTGTCCGGAGTGATTCTGTTCCACGAGACACTGTACCAGAAGGCCGACGATGGCACCCCATTCGTTGAGATTTTGAAGAAGAAGGGCATCATTCCCGGCATTAAGGTCGACAAAGGTGTCGTTGACTTGATGGGATCAGAGGGAGAGGTCACCACTCAGGGTAAGTGGATGAATGTTTATTAATATTCAATAATTGTATAGATAGGAAAGGATATTTTGGAATGATTGTGTGTTTGTCTGTCTGTAGTCTCCAAGATCGAAATAAGTAAATGAACTCATCAAGATCACGTCTCAAAATCAACGAGAATAGTTTCTCGGTACTTATTACAAGTTTGATCAGGTTAACCGTAGATAAAGCCATATCCGTCATCAGGAACCAGTTTCGCTTTTTATGGTGAGAATTACCTAGTACATTGATAAATTGACCATTTACATATTTCGATCCTTGAAAAAAGGATAATTAACAAATCCTCCCAACACTACATAATATTATCAAAAATGGCATTCCTTTTTTATTTTTCCCCTAAAACCGAAATCAAAACCCAAACCACTTTTGTTCGGTTTTTTAATAATATTTTTAATGACATTTTTTGTTGACTCTGGAAAATGACCGTTTACTACACTTTCAATTGCCTCCATTGAATCTTCGACAATATAGTCTCAAACGAGTTTGTCTGGAAAATATTAGGAGTTTGCGTTACTTCCCACTCGGGTTATAAGAATGTTACTTTCAAGTCGCAAGTCCGTTACGCCACCTTTGTAGGCTCATTCAGTCTGGCATTTGATATTTAATTTGGGCAGTCACTATATTTTTTTTAAAAAATGGAGTCTATGCTATGGAACCGTTCCACCATATTTCAACTCGTTTCCAGTATGAAGTCTACTTTTGAAGTAAAAGGTGAGGTCCCACATTGTATGGAACCCTCTTAGCCAAAGTAAAACCTTTCACTTATCCAAATCCTACAGAAGCTCTTTTTCAGTTGGTATTCTTTTTGAATGTAAAGCCAATATGAAGATCGGTTGATAAAGTCTCATCTGAACATTGACGAATGGAGTTCAGGGAGTTCAGTTCTTCCAGACCTCGAAATCGTTCAAGCTGGAGGCTTATCGTACTTGTCTTGTAAATCTCTAGCGAATCGTATGGTTAAAGTGCATTATTATCACACACGATCGGTATGGATTATGGAAACTATTTAAAGTATCAGACTGTGTGGTTCTAGGGTAAATCGAGATCGTTGAACACGAATGTGGCATGAATGTGTCATCAGCGGTGCCTGCCTGCCAGTTAGGATATGTCACATATATGGGACACTGGTACACATTTACAAATGTCACATATGTATATGCCCTGCCAGTAGTCGTAATCAAATGGTTAAGGGGTTTATTCATTCTTTAAAAAAACTTCAAAGTAGTATGAGCAGTGGCTAAAAAAAGGTGGCTATAGTTTTCCGACTTGGAATGAACCCACTTTCCCAAAATCATTTAAATAAGGGCGATTTTTATATAGCTAGGTAAATTGTTAGAGATTGTTGGACGCAAAAATACTCTAAAAAAAATTAGGTACTCCAAATATGTACTAAAATTTAGTATTCCAAATGAGTACTCAAATTTAGTAAATATTTAGTTCTAATCATTACTAACGATGAAAGCATACATAAGTTAAAGTATTTTACTCGATCGATTAGGAAAGCAAATTAGTACTAAATTAATGTACTCAAATTAAACAACAAAATGTTTTAATCGTTACTAATGATAAAAGCATACATAAAAAAAGAATTTTACTCGATCGACTAGAGTAAATTAGTTCCAAATAAAACTTCAATTTAATTAATATGTTGTTCTAATCATAACTAATAATAAAAACATATAAAACAAGTTAAAGAATTATACTCGATCGATTTATAAATCATATTTTAAATTTAATCCTTATAAAAAAATCAAATTGAGTGCTAAAATTTAATTTAATAATTAAAATTTAATTTAATATTGGTATTGGTACATATTTATACGTATTGTGTATGAATAATTAACAGGCTAAGACGAATTTAGTACACATCTAGTACTTCAAGTTAGTACATAAATCTGGTAATAATTCGCGTTAAAATTTTATTTCTAGAAAAAAAACATATTGCCATGAGTGAATTGAACGACCTGTCACAATTTCGTGGTGAATTTAAGTTGAATAAGGTGAAAAAGGTGAATAAGATTTAAACGATATTAAAAATACAAATTTTGAATAAAAAATAATTCTGAAATGCGTTAATTGTCGAATATTCAAAAAAAATATTACTGGCAATGAGCAATACAAGTATTATTGCATTTATCGAATGTAAATACAGCAATTACTGTATAATGTGTAGATCTGTAGATGGATAGGTTTGTCCACACCTACACACACAAAGATATCTTTGCTTTCAGATATACGATATATATTGCACTATACATTGAATTGCATTAACGCAACGCGATCGTCCAACGCACGCTTTGGCTGCCTGCGATCGTAATGGTAGGTAGAAGTACACTCTTGTAAGCATATAAAAACAATAAATAAATCCATGCGATAAATCATAAAATGCTTGTTTATAGGCGCGGGCAGACCGAAGTGTCTGTGTCTGTGTGTGTATGTGTGTGCACATTGCGACGCATTATTTTTAAGGTGAAGGTCAGTCCTAGCCTGAGGTGTAAAACATCTTGCGCGGCAATCTCTTTGAATTGTCAGATTGCGTGGTACCTATAAATAAATAAATAGTTAGTTAGTAGCAACAATATACGGCTTTATTATTTGTGTTTAGATCATTGTGTTATTATTGCACATTTACTAGCACACGTGCGCGCACACACACACATACACACACATACCGTCAAACACGTTTATATTGCTAAATTATGCTAAATATGTGTTTATGGATCGCGCGGCATCAGGCAACACTAATTACGAGAGAGAGAGAGGTGGTCAGCGTAGCACGGCAAGGCGATATATTGTCGTGCGCATGTGATGTTTAGCTAGTTGTCCAGCGGTGTGTATATTTATTATGTACTAGCTAATTACACGTTTAGTCACATCGGGAATTGTATCGAATTATAACACACCATTAGGCGCAGAAATAATAGAGTTTATACGCGCAGAGAGCGAATTAATGGAGTTTGGTGCAAAAAGTGGTCGCAAGACTTTTTATATGTTTTAATGGATATTGAGTTGTATATATACTATAATATGTAATAATATACATAGTATAAAATATATATATATAACATATATAGTCACTTTGCACTCGCACTGATGGCGATATGCTATATTTAATTAGATATTGGTGACAGCGGTGCGGCACGGAACGGGAGCTTATATTATATACACACACGTTTGCTGTTCGTGATGTCTCTCTTGCGTGAGCACCGTGTTATTTACATGTCGACATATTTAGTATATATATTATAAATATATTTAATCTCACCGGTGCCGGTGGTGGAAAACACGACCAACCATGCCTGTTCACTGGATTCTGAGCATCAGCCCATATTTAATTCAACATTTTTGAATAAAATCGTTCATCTCCAGGAAATGATATTTGTGTTTCCTCGGGCGGATTTTGCATGTTTTTATTATATATTTTTAACGTTGCGTCGATCCATCTTTAATATAGCATTGCAGCAATTACATTCAACAAAAATAAGAATAAATAAAGATTCAGATTTGAGAGAAGAAGCGAGATTGCCAAGGCGGAGGAGGAGTATACAATCAATCTTCATGGTCAACGCGTCTGCGCTTCAAAATGCAAAATATTGAATAATTATAAATCCAATATTAACGACATTTACTGTAAATACATGCAAAATGCATAAATTTCAAACGAGCTCCGGGATGTGCTCACTTCCGGTCCAGGCAGAGCGGCAAGAAACACTCAGTTAACTCTATAATAATTGTATGCATACACAAATATACACACGCTATAAACTTCTCAGAGACACACGGCTCGAAAGAATAATTTATTTATTGTGCTTTTAATTGTGTTAGCCGCCGGATGACCTTTTATTTTATTAAAAGATCTAATCTTTTGAAATTAAAACTAAACTGTGGGCAAGAGTAATATAAATTATGGAGGTTTGTGTATGAACGAAACACGATAAATCGTATCGGCATTGTTTTATTAGTAGTTTCCGTTTTTAGTGCGATTGATTATTGAAAATGGTGCGTTTTGTTGCACCTAAGAATAAAATTAACAAATTTATAGTTAATTATAACCGAGATCTATAAGATCAATCTGACAAAATGATGTTTCCGTTGTTTCATCAATTGAATCTACAATTGACCATTAATAACTTTGATTGAGCTGACTTATTTCTAAACAAGTTCTAATGGGCCCACTTCGCGTTAGACACATACACAAAAATATTGTTTCCTTGCATTCGATTAACCACTTTTTAACACTATTTACCACCAATAACTTGGATGCAAAATCCAACTTACTATTTTTCATCAACGCTTTGACCACAAATGACCACTAATAACTTCCATTGACGTTTGCACCAATCCAAATATAATAACGTATTTTTTTTGCGGCATTTGATTGATCACAAATGATCATTAATAACTTTGATTAGCCGCACTTCGTTGAAAATGTATTTAAAAATAATCAGTCGGTTCAACGTTAGCCACCTCTCCAAATAAAAACAAATGTCTGTTAAATTTGATTGACCACTTTTTGACCACAATTGACCAACAATAACTTTGTTTAACCATCCTCTATTAAAAGCAATTTTTAAAAATAGTTTGGTCCAACCTTACGTTTTTCCTTAAAAAGAAAGAGAGTTGTGCCGTGTTTGAAGCATTTGTTTGCCTAATTTTCGACCATAATTGACCACTAATAATTTTAATTTACCAATGACCATTCTCGGTTGAAAAAAAGTTTTTTGTAGATGCCAACTTTCCAAATAGAAAAGAAGTTTTTTTCGTCATTCGATTGACCACTTTTTGACTACAATTGGTCACCAATTTCTTTGATGGATCATTCCCGGTAAAAATATTATTACAAAAATAAGATCGAGGCCAACTTCAGGTTTTCCGCCAATAGTATAAAACGGGTAATCGCTTATCATTTGTTACATTTGGTCAATCATTTGTTGGCATCTGAAATTTAGCCAATCGGTTTACATCACTATCAATACAAAGTGTCAAAGAGTAACTATATGTAGTTAAAATATAATAAACCACAGACCTAATAAAACTATTGCAATATTTTACCGTAGAGTTTATTTTCAACCATAGTTAGGGCAATAAGTCTATATACTGAAACTAGCTCTATAGTGTTACAATGCCCACTGATATCCGATTTGACCATACAGGTAATCTAAACATAAGAAAACCGATTAGGTTTTGCCTGTTTGACCGAATGAGTTATTTAGCCAAAAGAACAATTTTTCCGAATGAGATATTTAGCCAAATGATCGATTGGCCAAATTACTGTTTACATACCCGCCTAATAATAATAATAGCGTTCAAATCTTCTTACCAATTTATATAGAAACCTAACAAATAGGAAATAAACCAAATATATGCAAATAAAGCAAATCTTATCTTTAGCGAGCGCCCTGCCAAAATACGGATATAAAATCTTTTTAAATGGACAATTTTTAACTATAAACCCATCCCAAAATAAAAAAAATCATTCCTCTATACCCCGACAATTTAAATGAGGACATTTCAGCGAAAACTAATCTCTATTCTAATCTTACAAAAACATGTAGATCCTTAACATATTGGTCTTACTAAAAAAACTCATTGAAATTAAACGCCAAGTTTCCTTGGACTTTAGTTCATTCAGCCTTTTTCAATGTTCTCCAATATTGATCATTGTAGTCCTTTTTATCTATTTAGTTCTGAATACAATTTATATCTATATTGCTAAAGTTCTCCATTTACGTCAGCTACGCCAGGAGTCACATTAGAACCTACTGACTAGCAACCATCCATCTTCATATGTATAAAAAAGATAATTTTTAACATCATTTACTTTCCTTCATCTTTTTTTGTTCAATTATGATTGTGGGCTATTTATATTGATGGTGATTCAGATGATAATCTTTACTAAGATAACATTTTCGTGAGCTTCTTACTAGTTCTTGACAATGTCAAAAATTGAACCTCCTTATGGTCATTCATATACAACCTAATAAGCTAACAATGAAACCTATCATCGCTTCTCCACCTCTCATTATTCAAAATTATTCAATTGAATCAAAAAAAAGTATATTGCTTACAAATCCAATCTAATACCCGTTCCACGTCAGGCACCATCGACTCAAAGCGACACTTGTTTTTAATAGCACCACTTTTCAATTATACTCGTAACACCTCTTTGCCATATTTTTTGCCACGTGGGTTCCTCGTCTTAAAGAATGTCGCGGGCACACGCACCAAACCAACTGCAAAGACGGCAACGACGACGACAATTTATGATCTCATTTAATTCTATATAATGCAAATAATAATAATAATATAGAAATAATAATCTTTGGTGCCACGCGCGCACACGAAGCAATTATTTATTTGCTCAGGCGCGCGTGCTTAAACTTAAAATGAAACTATCTGTGGTCGGAGAATAATTGCTTTTGTGTGTATGTGTGTGTGTTTTCTTAAGAATTAGATAGAATGGATGATTGTTATAATTGTAAAGAATATAAGAAAAAAATGACCGTGTGCCCGCTGCGCGCCAGCTCAATCAGCTGAAACCACCGAATGACTCGACCAAAGTCACGCGCAAATGATTTTTTATACTAAATTGTTTTTTTTTATTATTATTTCAGGTCTTGATGACTTGGCCGCCCGTTGCGCCCAGTACAAGAAGGACGGTTGTGACTTCGCCAAGTGGCGTTGCGTCCTGAAGATCGGCAAGAACACACCCAGCTACCAGTCCATCCTGGAGAGCGCAAACGTACTCGCTCGCTACGCTTCGATCTGCCAGTCGCAGGGTATCGTACCAATTGTTGAGCCCGAGATCTTGCCCGATGGCGATCACGATCTGGAGCGCAGCCAGAAGGTCACCGAAGTTGTGTTGGCCGCCGTCTACAAGGCACTCAGCGACCACCACGTCTACCTGGAGGGTACACTCTTGAAGCCAAACATGGTCACTCCCGGCCAGAGCAGCAAGAACCGTGCCACACCAGCTGAGGTTGCTCTTGCCACCGTTACCGCTCTGCGCAGGACCGTTCCAGCTGCCGTCACCGGTAGGTTTTCGATGGTTAGCTTGAGAGCTAGAGAGAGGGAGGAAGAAAGAGAAGAAGAGAGAGGGAGAGGGAGAGGAATACCGTGCAAGGTCACCGAGCTTTTTGAAGACAAATTCTTTTTTTATATTTACAGGCATCACTTTCTTGTCGGGCGGTCAGTCCGAGGAGGAGGCCACCGTGCACTTGAGCTTGATCAACCAAGTGCCATTGTTGAAGCCATGGGCTCTGACCTTCTCGTACGGTCGTGCTCTGCAAGCTTCCGTTCTCCGTGCCTGGGGTGGCAAGAAGGAGAACATCGCCGCCGGTCAGGCTGAGCTTCTCAAGCGTGCCAAGGTAAGATTTTATTTGGAAATGATTAGCGAATATTTTAGTTTTAAGCAGAAATATTTTATAGTGATATACATTTTTAGGTTTTTTCTTTTATAGATAGATAGATAGATAGAAAGATTTTTTTTTAATCTATTCTTTAATATATTTTTTTTTAAAATCTTCCTAGAAATATAGAATATTGCAAGGAACATTTGCAAGACATATGTAGAGAATCTGTATAGCTTTGGACAGTTCTTATCTAACATTTTCCACCTCCACCTGGCGTTTTCCCTGTATTTTGTGCCCAAATTTGGCGTTATTGAAGAAGAAATCCTGAAATTTGTAAAAATTCCTTCAATTCTTTTAAATTTTGGACCAAAATGTTTTAAATTTTTGGTTTGCCGTCTCTAAAAAGAGGTTTTCTAAAAAAAATTGTAAAATCGTTGAATTATTGGCTTTACCAATACAAATAGTAACCAATTTGGTATATGTATATTTGTGTCATCCCTTTTAGGAGTGTAATACCAATGACTATATACTTAAAAGTTTATTCCCTGTGCCATATAAAACAGACCACATTCACATTTTGTTGTTTTGTACTCTTTTGGAGAACCAAACAAAATTAAAAAGGTTCCTTCTCCTAAAAATTGAAATGATTTTGAAGGCTGTTAATATCAATGGGCCCATTTAAAGTAAATGTGTATAATATCTCTAGTTTGTATTGGCCTATATTGAATTCGAATTGACGCTTTCAATAAGCTTATTTTCTGACACTACTTCGTATCAGCCTTAGTATGAGTGCCCTAATAAAAAAATGAAAAATACTTTAATAGGATTGAAAGGCCCATTCAAATTTGCATTCTGTTGTTAATTTGCTTTCAATTAAATATTTAAATTAAATCTTCTAGAATAATAAAAAAAAAGTTCTCTAAAAAATCGGTCCTTAAATTAATTGGTACTCGGTCCCTAAATTTGTGATAGATCCTACATCGACTATAAGAAACAAGCTAAAAAAGTGGTCGGTCTTTATGTCACCCATGGTCACAAATAGGATGACCCTTAAAATATAGAAGGAACCATCATAATCAGATCTGCATTATTTAGTAAGACAGACACATTTAAAGGACTGAATGGCTCATGCGAAGATGAGATCTTGGTTCAATAGAAAAGGGCCGTCATTCATGATGACCAATCTTTGACATTCCAAGGCGCACCACGTTGCGTTCGCAGCGCCATACGCATAATTACACCGCAATCGATTAAAAACAATGCAAACGAATTAAAGTATATAAACATTATTTGTCTGCGGCTGTAACACGCAAAGGCCAAGACGTGGCCCAGCATAAGGTTATTTCAATTGTATTTGTGCTATTGACTTTCAATAAAAACACACTCAAATAACGCAATCAAATAAATATATATATACTTCATTTAATTTAATTTGATTTGATTTGATTTGATTAATTCGATATCGCCGAGTGCGCTAAACCTAAACGATCACTCGGGCAATTTCACGCGAGCGTTTTATTTCTCTGTGAACATTGACTTTGGCCGAAGGCTTTCTGCGGGCGCCAGCGCAGCGCCACAATGTTGCTGCGCTGTTGCGTATCAAGATGCACTTCAAACAATGACCTTCATGCTTCTCATTCCCGTGCTTTGTTTGTATGCGTAACGTTTGCTTTGGTTGTGGCGATTTTTCTTAATTTTCTCAAAGTCTTTGGGAATTGCGGTCACTCTTTGACTTCTATAGAAATATGAACAAAAGGTGCATGTACTTAGGAATCCTCTTTGATAAGACACCAGAGCACAAACAGAATATAATAGCGAGTGTATAAGCGCAATGTGCCTCCAGGCTGTTTTTTCTTTTTATTTATATTATAATATTTGCCTCACAAGGATACACGCGTGAGAACTAGTGAGTTACTGCTAGTCGCTCGATTTTCTTTCATTCCATTGAGTTTATTCAATATATAGAGATATATATATATATATATAAACGTGTGTTTGTTTATACAGTATATATATATATATATATATATATATTATATTGGAAAAGGACCTTTG